>JASGAU010346735.1:0-15565 GCA_030220045.1 Australoheros facetus
GTCTTGTTGATGATCTGGCTGAGGGGATTCAGGCCTATGCAGAACAGCAGTGGGGACAGAGCATCTCCTTGGTAAATCCCACACTTGATGTTGACCTGTGTAATAGGCCTAGAGTTGGCCTCTAGTGTTGTTCTCCACATACCCATTGAGTTCTTGATGAAGGCTCTTAGGGTCCTGTTGATCTTATATACAGTTCTAGGCATTGAGTCATAGGCTTTCTTGTAGTCAATCCAGACCCGACAGGTTGGTCTGTGTGTGTGTGTGTGTGTGTGTATATATATATATATATATATATATGGATGGTCATGTGTAGCATCACTAAACTCCTTGCACACACTAGTGACTGTTAACTTGTTGCTTACCTCTTTGGAAAAGGCTCATCTTGCTTTGGTGCTCTGTTCAGCCAGTGGTTCCAAATGCTTTTCTATTTAAAGTAAGTAAAGTAAAAATTTATTTATAAAGCATCTCTCAAGACACAAATCACAAAGTGCTTCACAACAGTAGAACAAAAGTGGAGGGGAAATTTTTTTTTCAGTTGTTAAAGCCATAATGCTCTTGCAAACACTGAAAGTGGTAGCAGAGATCTAGAGAGCATTCCAGAGCCTTGATGACTTGGTTATCATCTGTATGTGTGTTGTGGACATTGGAACTACACAAGTGTTTGCTTTTCTGACCCATGCACTTTGCAACTGGTAGAAGTTCAACATAAATTGCATTGAAAATTAAAGTACAGGATTCACATGACCACAATTTAGAGTGCCACACAAAAAGATTTGTAAATGAGAGGTTTTAAGTTTTTAATAACTTTCATTTTTTTTAAAAATCACTTTATTATTATAGTTTATATGTGGAAAATACATTGTTAAAATGACAACTTATTTAAATTCACAACATAATAAAGTATGCAAAAACTTTATGGGTCTGGGTCTTAACCCTTTTCAGACGTAATTAAATTCATATAATGTGTTCAAATGTTTGAATGATTTCTTGTTTAATACTTAAAAGGTCTCTCTCCCACAGCCAGTGGACAGTCTGGCAGAGAGGGAGTCAGGAGTGCTGCTGAGTGCCCAAACTATCACTTCTGAGACCATCAGCACCACCACCACCACCCAGATCACCAAGGTCTTACAACACACTTCACTAACAGCATCTCAGGCAATAGAGATCTTAGTCATGAAACACTTTTAACTGTCTGCTTTCGAGTGACAAAGATTTTCGGTGTGAGTGTTGTCAGATGTAAATGTTTTCCTTAGATGAAACATCCTTGTCTGTCCCTCACAACAACAGTGTCAGTGTTTTTTCCCCAGTGTTGTGATTTATTAGTTTTTGCAGGAAAATTTCAGTGTAGCTGTTGGTAGCCACTTCTCTCCTCTGCACACATCATTTTTCCAGTGTTATTGTTTTTTGAGTAATATTTTAGAGGTTAAAATGTTTCACAGCAGGCAGTTTACTGTAAATTGTGCCATTATTTAACTCTAACAAAGGCAAAAGTCTTATTTTGTGCCAAATGTAGCTTTAAACGTCTCCATCAATTTCGAACAGACGAGTTCATCCTTCTATGAAAAACATATTCTCCAGCTGCTTCCCATTGGTCTGAATTGTTATGGTGTTTCTATAGAGCAAAAACCTTAAAAAGCTTACTATTATACTGTTATAGCCAGAGAACTTTCCACTCAACAATTGGCACATTTTTCTGATAGTAGCCTCACACTAATTTGTTCTGCTGAGAATTTTCTTGCTAATGTGGATTCCGTTCAGAGGGATAATAAAGACTGTTGATTGTGAATGTTGATTTTGTATGGATGTATGGATATGGATGTTTTTAAAGCTTGTGTTATAATTTGTGTCATGTCTCTGTTGTAGACGGTAAAAGGAGGGATCTCTGAGACCCGCATTGAAAAGAGAATTGTCATCACTGGGGACACTGAAATTGATCATGACAAGGTGAAAAATGTTAATTATGGAGGAGAAGCATTTCTGGGTGCTTCATTGTTCACGCTAAATCATGTTTTCCTCAGAGGTCTGCAGTAAGCAGCTGGCTTAGTTGTGTGTTAGCTCACATTTACATGAAATTTACATAAGTGATGCTGAAATTATTTGCAAGCTTAAATTGCCCCATAGAGCAATATATCCAGTAAATATATTCTTCATGCAAGTAATTTTAATTAGACTCTACATGTGAATTGTGTTTACTCTTTAGGCTTTGGCCCAGGCCATTAAAGAGGCAAAGGAGCAGCACCCAGATATGTCTGTCACCAAAGTGGTTGTGCATCAGGAGACGGAGATCACCCCAGAGTAAGACAGACTGATCCTATGGAAGGTCAGTGTCCAGTCTGAACCCATCTTCATCCCTCACCATTTATTCAGTGGTTTGAGTGAAACAACGATAAAACTATTAATCACCATTATAAGTGTGACAAGGAGAGAAGAAGTTATTGGAAAGAAAATTGAGAGCAAAAGTAATACTTAAACCAACCAATAACTTAAGACAGAAACTAAAGCCCTCTAACCTCCACCTAACCACCTAATCACAAAAATGAGCTAGCAGTTATGTAATTATGCCAGTTTACAACAACAGCCTTCTAAAGCTACTTAGTTATAGAAAAAGCCTAATAAAAAGATGTAGCTGAAGAACCTCACCAAGCATTGTTTTAAATCATCCCTACAGAAGATAATGATATATAATAACAGTGTCATTACAGTAGTAACACAGTTGCCAGCTAGGCAACAGTATAATGTAAACACGGTGATATTTATGAAAAACTAACATTACTGTACACAAATCAGCAATTAAATCAAAACCTGTATGCACTGTAGAAGTATAGTAGGTGTAGATGGGACCTCAGCAGAATGAGGTACTAGTGTCCATGTGGCTTCAATTATGGCCTTGTGTATATGATGTTAAAGAGTCCCGGCTGGGACTGTAATGCTGTTTAGCTGGCTGGCAGGCTGGTATCTATAAACACCGCAGTCTACCTCCTAGTTTGTCTGCATGAGGGGGTGGGGATGGGTGGGCTAACTGGGCTGTCAAAACCTTCAGTGCTGTCTCACAAAGACTGCCAAACTGGTAAAAGCAACAATCATAGTTTTGTAACATACTTTGTTTCAAGTTTCAGAGAAGAAAAACAATAGAGAAAGATTTTTGTTAGTTTATTAGCAAACTCAGTATCATTACTTGCGGTTAAGGTTAGTAGAGCAGAGTTAATCCAAAGTAAACAAAGGTTGGCTGAATTGATTTTGACTGGTTCGCACATTGGTTCCTCAGAGAGCTCAATCCTGTATGGGTGGATGGCTCAGTTCAACCAGGTATGATTGTGGTGTGAATGAATAGTGCATGAAATTGTAAAGCGTCTTTGAGTGTCTAGAAAAGCGCTATATAAGACTAATGCATTATTATTATTATTTGTAAGATGGCACTCAAGACTTTGTTTATATTTATTCCATCAGTGGGAGTGTGTTTGTATTACAGTGAACAGCTTCATGCCTCAAACCCAGTTATTATACCTTTCATTGCTATCCTGCATTTAAACCCTAGTCCGGTTTACATTCAGAATTTAAAAAATGATTTTCAAAAACTTTTTGAAAATACATTTTAATGAAAGAACTCCGGATAGCACCAGACTGTGAAATCTTTCTATCTAGAACCCTGTGTACAGTTTTATAATCTTCTATGTAACTTATGAGCTATGTATTTTTGAGGTTCATTTTTATTTCTATTTTCTTTGATTATTAAGGGTGTTACTCTTTGTGCTTAAATGTTTGATTTTCCTGGTGTTTTCCAGCATTGTGATAAAGAATATTGACATTTTCATGTTAACATCCACTAAATATTCTTTCCTCCCCTTTCGTTTTCTTTCATGTCCATCTGTGCATCTTTATTTTCTCTCAATCAACCACTCTTTCAATCAAACTTCAGCCCTCTCAGCTGCCCCTCTGTTCCTCCCTACTTGTATCTCCATCACACCATTTTACCTCAGCACACCCAGTCATCCCCAGGTGCCCCATCAACAGGAACCACCAGACCTCATCAGAGTGATCAAGCTTCAACAATGAGCAATGAACTTAACTCCATGAGTGCGAAGTTTGGCCTGAAGGAGACAAGAGTCACCAGAAAATTCCCAAGCACCCTACCAGTATTCCCCACAATCCCCCTCTTGTTCCATTTATTGCCAAAAGAGCAACTGCTGGAGATGTGAATGAAAAAAGAATCTTTTTAAAGAGGAAAAAGAAAATAAAGTACAGCATTTGTGGATTTCTTCCTCTCCAATTTGTCTGGAGATTTTAAGAAAAGAAAAAAACATTTAGGGCATTTGGTCTTTTAATCTTGATATTACTGGTACTTTATTTTTCTACAGCTTTTATTACCATCAGAATTGGTTATCAGTAATTTGAAAGTCAAGTATTTTTTAACAATGTATTCCAAGCAGCTTTGACAAAGGGATTGTGGGTGATGTTTCCTGGGATTGTATACTCTTGGACTCAAAGAATCCCTCTCAAATTTTAGTGCAGGTTTGGTGTCATTTCTTGTACAGCATATATTTTATTTTCCCTCTCAATGTGAAAAAAAGTATTTTTTCAATTTATGTATAGAAAAAAAGATTGATTTTATCAAACTAGTGTGTGGGAATGGATCCTTTTATCTTAAAAAGTAAAAGTTCTGGCTTAATCATTTATTCGGTGACATATTTTGATTGATTAGTCGTGCTTGTGTCACTAAAACAGGGCTTTATCAGGACCACAGAAATAGCAGTGTACTGAGATGACCTTTATTTATTTCCACCTCTGTCTTTTTTTGTGTGTTTTGTGTTTTAGATATACTCAAGTATGTGATTTTATATTAACATTCCACTCATCAGATACAGTTTTACTCATTTCTACTGAGCACATCAGCAGCTACAGTGTTCTTGCATAATGTTTCTACTTTTTTCCAAATGGGCAGTGTGTACTCATCCGGGGAAATGAAGTGATTTTAAGCAATGAGTCAACATTTACAGTCTATTAAATATTGAAGCTGTTGAAGAAAATAGCTGTTGCATTAATCTGCAAAATCTTTGAATTTCATTGTCTCACTTCAATTTTTATTGCACCTTATTTAGGGCAGTGATCCAAGTATTGCATTACATTAACGTTAAAGGAGTATAAAAAGAAATACACCAGTTTCTAACAAACAGTGAGCGTGAACCTGAGGAAAGAATACCAGATTATCTGGTGGGTCAAGATCGGCAGCAGTTTTATTGATTGCTGTAAAGAAACCAACAGTTGTCATTAGTGTTAATAATGCTTAAAAGCTAATATGATATATTTGACACTTGGTCAAAATGCTGTTTAATAATAATAATAATAAACTGCAATAATTTTCTGTTAAATTTCACAAAATAGCAATATATTTAAAAGCAAAAATCTGCCAATAACACTGAACTAAAGCATCAAATAACAGCGGTAACTAAAGGGGGCTTTTGGGGAGTACATCCTTCACCGAGGCCAAACCCCCGTCTCAAAGTTTTATCAGAGGCGATCGAGGTCCACGGCAAAATTTAATGTGGCTCATGTCACATCTCCCACAAAATTTCTTGAAATTCAGCTTTGTAGTTTTTGGATAAGCTTGCTAACAGACAAACAGATAGTGGTACAAACGTACATCTATCACCGCCACCAGGTTTACACTAATCAAACAATACTTCGAGCGGTATTTGCTGCTTGTTACCTACAACTCAGGCTTAGTGTAATGGAAGTTACCTGTGGAAGTCACGTCATGTTCTAGTGACTTTCTGTTGACATAGATTTACTTTTCAATTTTCCTGTAATGACGTGTCCTAGCATTCAAACATTAAACTGGTGCAAGCTGATTCTGTACTATTGAACTCTAGTGAGTAATATACAAGTACTGCAACAAGTTATAAGCTGATTTATGATTAGTTTGTGCAGCCCGATCACCCCAAGGTCCATGAAATGATGACGCAGGCTGTAAAAGATATTAATATTAAGGATGCACTCAAGCAGCATGTGCACATTACTGCATTAGTTCATGAAGATACATGAAAAGGAAGATCAAACAGCTTAATAATGAAACTCAGGAATTACCAGCAGAAATAAAGGTTTCATTTACAGGCGGGGCTGAAGTGGTAAAATAAACCATAAGCTACAGCTGCAGGATCATGGAGGAACTTAGCCATGATAATGGAAGGTTGAGTTAATCTATTAGTTCAAGAGACAGTTTTGAATAAAATGTTCATTGATGGTAAATTTTGTGTTTCTCAGCTGAAACTGAATCTATCTGGGGGAAAAAAACCCAGCATAAGACAGTTGATTACAGTATTGTATAGTGTCGGTCCATGTATTCATCATCTACACTGTCATCTATTGTATGTTTCAATTCAGATAACTTTGAATTGGCCCTTGGAGATTAATAAAGAGCACAAGCACTAGTTCAACAAAATCACACACTAAAAAATAAATAAATGAATAGTTTAAATACTATAGTACAAGGTAATTGTAATTGAACTGCAATTGATTGCTGATAAGTCTTAACAAAAGTTACACTAGAATGCTACAGTGTCAGAGCTTTTAGTCAGACGTTTCTCTGTTAGCTGAAGCCTGAGTTTATCCAAGTCTGTAGTCTCCTTCAGATTCTTATGTTCTGCATGTTCCTCGTATCCTTTCATTCACTCTAAAAAAAAAAAAAAAAAAAGGATAAACTCTGTTCATAATGTTGCAGTAGTTTTTAGACTATCAGCTTATTGTCATAATCCTTTAGCCGCACATAAGGGCTCATAGCTATTAACTTATTTAGGGATTTATCGTTTAACGGGTACTTATTTTTATCTTTTGTTGTTTTAACTCTCCAGTTCATCAGCTTTGAAGCTTTAAGACAGATAACCAGATAAGCACTATGAAGGCTGAGTACTGCCAGATTTCTAAAAGAGGGGCGAATATAGAGCAGGTGCAAGTATTACAAGATCTAAAGAGAAAAAGAGCAAAAAAGGGTTTCGAATCAAAGTTCAGAAATAAGTTCAAACTTATACTGACAGTTATTTTTTTCTGCTAGAATATTTGTAGACAGCAGTAAAATTGTAGTATTTTTACAGCATATACTTTTTGGAAGACAAAGTCAACCTCTTTTGTACACACTGCCCATTCAAATCGGAAACACTTTAAAGTCATAATGGTGCATTGCCACTCAAAAAGTTTGGGGTCACTTAGGAATGTTCTTGTTTTTGATAGAGAAACACGTTTGTTTATATCTAATGTGAAATTGATCAGAAATTACAATAAATGATTAACTAGATCATTCTTCATTAAATGATGACTTGATTTTTTTTATCTGCACAAACATATAGAAGCCAATTTTTAGTAATAATTAGGACTGTGTTCTGATAGCTTAGTGTGTTACCTAATGCAAGTTTAACATGTTAAAAGGCTTTGATCTTGTTTCCACAGCTTAAAAACAGCTGTGCTGATTAAAAATACAGTAAATTTGGCTACTTGATTTTCTTGATCATCAACCCTTCTGGGTCCAATTATAGTCTCAAAGTGACTCTCAAAAGAGAGCTCACTTCTGAATGTGCTGAAGCATGATGGCTATTCCCAAAACAGACCAAGAAACCCTTCATGCAACAATGTAAACTGCTCCCTTTTCAAAACAACACGATCTGGCTCTTTGGGTACCAGTAAATCATGGGTGAGGACCTATGAGGCGTACTCTGATGTACTTGTTCTCTTGCTCAGTTGTTCCCCACTTTTTGAAACCAAAAACAAGTAAAATGCAGTACTTTTTTAATCCACAGGCTTTAGCTATATGAACATAGCTGGAAAAAGCTAGCCTTAGCCTTTTTAAGACAATCTAATGACCTACAGTAAGGGGCAGCATGTGGTAGTTAGCAGAACGTGGTGGGTTTGAATCCACCATCTGCCCGAGGCCTTGCTGTGTGGCATTTGCATGTTCTCCCTGTGTCTGCGTAGGTTCTCTTCAGGTACTTCCGGCTCTCTCTCACAGTCCAAAGACATGCAGTTAGTTGGGTTAGGTTAATTGGTGATTCTAAATTTGCCCATAGGTGTGAATGTGAGTGCAAAGGATAGTCTGTCTCTGTATCTAGCCCTGCGACAGACTGGCAACATGTCCACGGTGTACCCCGCCTTTCGCCCTATGGTAGCTGGGATAGGCTCCTGCACCCCCATGACCCTGACTTGGATAAGCGGAAGAAAATGGATATGGGTAGACTAATGACCTAATCTTGAATTAGGTAACCCAGTTTACCACTTGAGCACAGGACACTGTTCAATAGTTAGAAAATTGTCCTTTGTGCATCTACGTATTCTGTCAAAATCATTAGTTATTTATGAGACAATTAATCATAAATTGCCATGTACAATGTTCCTGATCAAATATTTGATATCCTTCCATTTTCTTCCTCTGACTGACTGGGCCATTGATGAATTTCTTTGCCTCTTGTGTTGCCTTTGTTGCATCCATCCATACATCCATTTTCTTCCACATATCTGCGGCTGGGTTACGGGGACAGCAGCCTAAACAGTGAAACCCAGACCTCCCTTTCCTGAGCCACTTCCTCCACCAAGGTGTTCCAAGGTGTTATACCTACCCTTGAGCCAGGCCTTGGGAGGGTGCTCGAGGGAGAGCACCTGGTGGCTGCAACTGGTGGGGCCTGGTAGGGCACAGAGGAAACATGGGTCCGCCCAGTATGTGCCGGGCGGTGACCGAGGGTGGAGGCTATCAAGCTTGGGAAAAATGCTTTTTAATATTAAGAACAGAATATTTGAAAGTGACCTCAATCTTTTTTAGATTAGTTTACGTGGTTTGCATTTCATTTTAATACACCATACTTTTTTTATTTACAAAATTCCCTTTAAAATCCTCTCAGATAATTGTTATTCTTTCATTGTACGATTTTCATCATGGCACTCCTTCTTCTCTTTGTCAACAATCAAGATGTTATGTTTCTATGTATTTTCTTAAATGTGAACCCTTACATGACCATCATACAAAGACATGTAAAGAGCACCATGCACAAAATAAACACTAATGTAGTCATTATATATATTTTAATATTGTACTGTCTGTACACAACCAGGATTTACAGAGAATGATCTGAAAAAGAGAAAATGTTCGGGGAGCAGCAGTTCACCGGGCAGAAATGCCTTTTTGTCAGATGGCAATGCCCAGTCTTCTTGGCACTGATAGGAAGGCAGTAGTTACTCAAATAACCACGTCCAACATGTCAAACCTTGAAGCAGATTTGCTACAGCAGCAGAAGACCGCACCAGATGCCACTCAGCTAAGAACAGGAAACTGATGCTACAAATTGACAATTTGTCAACAGAGGACTGGAAAAGTGCTGCCTGGTCTGATGAGTCTCAGTTTCTGCTGTGACATTCTGACGATGGGGTCAGAATTTGGCGTAAACGACATGAAAGCATGGATCCATCCTGGCTTGTATCAACAGTTCAGGTTGGTGATAGATGCAATGGTGTGGTAGTAGTACAAACTGAACATTTATTTACATTTATTTAATTATTTATTTTAAATTTTATTAATTGTCCATGTTCAGCACTTTGGTCAGTGCTTACTGTTTTAAAGTGCTCTATAAATAAAGTGGCTTGGCTTGGCAAGTGGCTTGGCTAATTATTTAGTTTAAATACTGGACTGATGGGCATCAATAACTGTTTACTGAAAAGCACTGTTTAATAGAATATAGGTATAATCCAAAGTGTTTTAAGGTTTTAAATTAAAATAAAAATATATCTCTTGGCATGTTCCTTGGTAGTATGTTTAATATTTCAAGGAATATATATAAATATAAGAGCGAGAGAGAGAACACAGAGAAGGAGAAAAGAGTAAGAAAGAGGGCAGGAGAGGAAGCAGAGATTATATTTAAAGATAAGGAGTGCTCAGCGATAAAGTGATAAACTGGAAATTCAAAGCTAACATTTTTAAAATCAGATGTTGGATCTGTGTATGATGTTTTTTTCATATTGTGAACAGTCCTGCAAAACAAACTGAAGTAGACTAAATTTGTGTTATTCAAAGGTTGCATGAAAATACTGCAGTTTAATGCAAGATAAACAGGCCAGCTTTGGTGAATTTACTGTAATGCTCTGTGTTGGACTGGTGCACAGCAGCTGTGGTGTTCATGGTCAGAGTTACAGGTTACATCAAGTGTAACAGAGATGAGTTTGAATTTGAGCTGATGATGCTGAGATTCATTCATTCAATTCAGCCTTTATACCAACTGTATACAGTGTAGTATAAAGACAGTATAAACAGCACACTGTCAGCGTGAAATGAGCCGAGATAGCTCGTGAAATACTGGGTTACATCTTGTTAAATACAACTGTGTAAACCCACAAAGAGCAGTAAACCTCAGAGCAGCAGCTGATCTCAGCCTGCACACAAAGAAATTACTGGACCTCACAATTTTGGAGTCTGGATTTTTTTTCCCAACACTGAGCCACTACAACCGATTTTAGGGTCCCCCCACCTGCTGAATCCCATTGTAACCCCTGACTGTACTCATTTTCCTGTTCAGGCGATGAGGTAGAGACACCCTCTACAATGTAGGGAACAGCAAATAGAGCTTTTTAAAAAAAGCTCTCTACTCATGTTCTACATAAGTGTTCAGGCTGATGCAATCATTGGAATTAAAATTTAGATTGAAAAAAGTTTGTATTCTCATAAAATATTGATAATAAAGGCAGATATTATTTTATTATTATGTTAATATAGCATAAGGTTCAGTTGCACAAAAATAGTTGGTAGAAACATCCTCCAAAGAGCTACTTTTACTTTCTTGCTTGGAGTACATTTAGAGCCTGTACCTTTTCACTTTTACTCAGGTAAAGAAGTTGAATCAGTACTTCATCTTTTACTAGAATATTTTTTTAAACACGAGTATCTGTTCTTCTACTTAAATACAGAATGTCTTTAATTTTGCCACCTATAACTATATGCTATATGCTAACTATATGCTAAGGTAGTAGATCCCAACAAATTATGCAATGGCCTCACATCCTCTTCATATCAAGTCTATAAATGTTCAAAACAGTAAAATGATCCTCACATCATTTTTACGGTTCCTAACCTAACTGCTTTATTACAAATAAGACAAGATTAATTCTGCAGAGAATTGCTCTTCCTAGGATTTGGCACACAGAGCAGTAAAATAAAAAACATTTTAATTCAAATTAAATATTTTATCACTGAGGGCACTCTCATACTGCTGTTAATTTCTAAGGTGACGGTTGCACATTAGAGCTCTGAAACTTTAAACTGGTTCAGTTTAAACATTAAAGTTTACTGAGCCACAGTGTAATAAAGGAGACATTGAAATCACTTCAGTTCATCAAAGTGAAAATAATTTTACTGATTGAACAGGTATTCTTGGTGTGTGTTTTGTGTTCTGGTAGCTGTAATTCCAGCAGTGTAAAAGAGATTTAGCAGGAGATTAGAATCAAGTAAAAAGCAATTATACATTTTCTGCATTACCAAATGAATATATGCACATTCCTGTGACAATTCAATGAACAGTTTGCACTTCATTCAGTAGTTTTAATAAGATACAGCTTAACAACTTGCACATGTAAAATGCATTCCCTCTGCAGAAAATGTATATTGCACTTAAAACGCGATGTAAATTAAAGAAAAAAGAAAGAAAGAAAGAAAAAGGTGTTTCAGCCAGTTTTATACTGAAACTTGGAATATAACCTGTTCCTGGCCAGTTAATGTGTTCAGCATCAGTTAGCGTGGTGATTTAGCAAGGCAAAAGGAGAGCCATTTTCTTGACACAGAATACTCTGACTTTAAGTTTGACATAGCTCATTAAGCCATTAATCTCGCCTCGTACTACATCCCTCAGGTAAACTTAAAATTTTCTTGTAAGAAGCCAAATGTGCGCTCAAGCAGACAGAATAACAAAAGCCAAGCTGTTTTATTGAGACAAAAACTTCCAACTTCTCCTCTTGTCTTTTTGTCTGTGCCACCATCTCCAAACCATACAATACATCAGTACAGGTCTCACTACCATCTTGTAAACCTTCCCTTTCACTCTGGTTTACAAACTGCCGTACATCTCATAATAGACAGCCTCCTCACACATTAATACACATTCATTGGAGCATGCATGAAATGTAAGTTAATTTGCAAAACATTTAGTCTCTTTAGTTTGTTAAGTCTGTTGGGTCAATATAATTCTGCACACACTCTTATTCTGAAAAACACATTCAAAATACACAATTACATGTTATTTACACATTTATCAATGTCTGTTTTCACTCATAAATAGTTTACTGAGTTGGTGGCCATAGCACAGTGTATATTTACCCAGTCACCTGCAGCACCAGTGTTCATTTCCAGTTCCAGTTATCAATTTAAACTACTTCACAGTTTCCCTACTATATATTTTAATTCAGATCAGTTCAGTTTACCAGTGCTTTAGTGACAAAGCATCAAAGTACAATTTAATGTAGCCTCACAATATATTTTTAAAAAAGAACACAAAGATTCATACATATATTAAATAATTCAGTTAATTTTAATTTAATTGAGTATGTATAACAAATAATTTCTCTATCCTGATACTTTCAAAACACAGCCATTATCAGCAAAATCATCATATTCACTCCTTCTAGTATTCTGCGTCCTTGCTTACTCTTCCACTCTCACTTTGCCTTCTGTTCTCTGGCTCTCCTTCCCACCGGCTGTTGTTACCCAGCACTCTGATTAATACTGACATGTTTCCTGGAGCTATGCTGTTTCGGGTTAGGGGTAGCACTGGTAAATGGTAAATGCACTGGTACTTATATAGCGCTTTTCTACTCTAATTGGACACTTAAAATGGATTGGTCATGCTAGCTTCCCCTCCTGCAGTTATCTTGCTTGCCTCCACCTGACAACCTTTGTCAGCACAAGTAATATAGGCCTTATTATTATTTTTAATCACTAAAGTGGGTATTAGAAGACCAGCATCAAGTTCTTGCCTAAGGTAATGAAGTGGCATTGGAACTCCAGCTCTTGGCGTTGGCGGTCAGAGGTCTGCAGTCCACTGTCATGGTACCTGGATTTTATGCCCAAGTTTGGAGGTCTGTATATAGTTTTGAATTATCGAGTTTATATTTTTATTTTAAGAATTATTTCCAGGTTGGTTTCTTTCTGGTTGTCTCAGTTTTGTCTTTCTTGGTTTTAGTTTTTTGGAATATAGTTTTCTTTGTGGTCAAAATTCATTCCTTATGTTTCAGTTTGTCTTGCCTCCCCTGTGTTCCCCTATCTTATTGTCAAGTCTCAGTCTCTGTGTTAGGTGTTTCTTTTTGCTTCCTGTTTTATTTTGATAGTCTTCAATCCCTTGTGTCCTGTATTTAGTTTGGCTTCCTTTTTCTAATTATCCCCTGATTATTTGCACCTGTGTGGCCCATCTGTTTCCTGTTCCTCTGATTAGGACTTTGTGTACATATAGCCTCAGTGCTTCCCTTGTCCTTTGTTGTGACGTCTGATGTCTTTATGATTGCCACCTGAATTTCTGGATCCACAGACATTAAAACCCTGTTAGTGGGAGTTTCAGCCATGAAAAGCATAATCAACAAACATCCACAGATGCTCCATCTCCCACAATTTATGACATTTTTTTTTCCACTTATGGATGCTTAGATTTGAGCTTGCTCCCCACCATATCCGCCTATTCCATCTGTTCCTCAGCAACTTGGTCTGGCTTTCTATGTGACTAAGTGGTCAGAGGGTTAAGAACTAGCTTCACCACACCCTCCAGCAGAGGTGGAAAAAGTACAGACATTCTAAAAATTAAAGTAAAGTAAGAACTTAGGTACTGTAACGAAGTATTTGTACTTTGTTACTTCCCACCATGAAAGCAACACTCTCTCCACTGCTGTTCATCACCGCCAGCTTCAACACCGCCCTCCAGCCTTGACAACGACACCCGGCCCATCGTGGGATCAGCCTCTCGGGGCTTTGGCCCATCAGAAAATCAGCTGTCTTGGTTTCACAAGCTCCCTCTTCTAAGAGGATGTGGGCTCCTGTTATTGTTCCTTGCCATGGCTTCATCCTTCTCTGCCTGTGTCGGCCGACAGAGGACCCAAACCAGAGCCTACATCTCCACCCACATCTACCGACGCCGGGCCCCCTCTACCTATGTTTGCTGTGAGTCAGCTTGTCTTAATCCGTAGTGCTGATCCTGTGCTAGAAAGAGCCACTTTTAAAATTGAGCTTTCTCTTTTTGAGCTGGCCACAACTATAAACTACTGTTTATGATCCAGCAAATATTAAGACTGAGTTTTCCAGCCAACAAGGCCACCAGAGGGTATTTGTATCCGTCAGTGGCCTCCTGGCGGCCCCCAGAACTGTGCCATCTCCTCTGCCTAGCCCCATGGCCGGATCAACCCCTTGAAAAGCTTCTTTGTTTTTTGGACTTTTCTGCTCCTAGTTTTTGTTTTGTTCCAAGTAGTGTCCACTGCAGCCACTGTCTGTACTTTTCATACTGTTTTTCTTGTTATCTTTGTTGTGTTTTTTCATATTTGATGTGTTTTTTCATATTTCTCCATTTCCCAGTGAATTCCTCTGTTTTTCCTTCCCTATGCTGGCCCACTTGTCAACCAGTCATCATTCAACTGACACATAGTTCATCCATGTCCAGGGACGGGCAGTTAGGATTTTGGAGCACTGCACGGGAGCATATTTCTGGTGAGTGAAAACAACTCTCTGTATGCTGTCTGTATGGTAATCTGTATACAAACAGGCACATTTGCTGTACCATAAATTGTGCATTATGATGCGCTATATTGCCAAAGGTGTTCACTCACCCTTACAGATTACTGAATTCAGGTGTTCCAATCACTTCCATGGCCACAGGTGTATAAATCAAGCACCTAGGCATGCAGATTGCTACCCGCAGTGGGTAGGTGCTCGCCTTGTAGCCGGAAGGTTGCAGGTTCAAGCCCCTGTCCCTGCACTGCGTTGTGTCCTTAGGCAAGACACTTAAACCACATTGCCTAACGGTAGCGCCGGTCTCTGGCTGCATGACCGCAGATGCTCGTCTCTGGATGAGTGATCTGGAACGATCATTTCGTTGTGTGCCTTGTGCGCGCAATGACAATGAGTTGAATCTAACATCCAACAAACATTTGTGAAAGAATTGCATTAAGTCTAGTCGTGAAACTTCCTCACTACTAAATATTCCACAGTCAACTGTTAGTGGTATTATAACAAAGTAGAAGCCATGAAGCCATGAAGTGGTAGGCCACTTCAAATCACAGAACAGGATCAGCACATGTTGAGGCACATAGTGCGCAGAGGTCGCCAACTTCATATGGCCTTCAGACAAGCTGAAACATTTTCAAGTATAATTCAATTCAATTCAATTTTATTTATATAGCGCCAAATCACAACAAACAGTCGCCTCAAGGCGCTTTGTATTGTGGGTAAAGACTGTTAGGTAAACAGGTTTTTTATGAAGGAAGACACCTGAAACACTTTGATTAAAAAAGTAAAACATTTAATATATTAAAGAATCAGAAAAATACACACATGGCCATGTGGGGAACTCAGAGT
>JASGAU010346736.1:530-13613 GCA_030220045.1 Australoheros facetus
CCCAAATTGAGACCACCCTGTTAACGCCCCAGCTTCAGGAGCTCTTTAGGTGTGACCGGTGTCTTACTGTTACATAACACTGGGCAGGGTTTTATATGAGAGCATCAGATAATCATTACCTAATCTATATATGGTGCATGTGGTGCATTTTTAATGCATGCAGGCGTGCACTGGGACACGTACGCACCCCTCCTCGGTCTCTGAGTCTTTTAATCCCGCCATAACCGTGTATAACAATGGGTTGCCTGCATGTAACCTATATATATATATATATATATATGGCGCTAAACCGTCCGCTCTGCAGTATGGTTCATGAGACACAATTATATTTCACTGTCCAAGGAAGCAGAGATCTGTGCCATAACTATATATATGAAATTAAATCTAAGCTTACTTTACATGATTTTACCCATTATATTACAAGTACGTTAGGATCATGCACGGTCGTATATGTTCCCTCTTTTACCTTAATTATTTTGTTCCAAATAACAATAATAAGAAGAATATATTCACATTTCACAAATGAAGGGAAAATATACAACATAAAATTCTCACTGTGTAAATTACTGCTTTTGAAAAGCGGCACATTTCGAACAATAATCAGTGAATTACATGCCAATGTATGTGATAAAGTCATATTAAATGCTTCCAAAAATAATGAATATACTTGTTTGTGTGTAGTAGTGATAAAGCCGTAGGGTAACGTTACCTAGCGGGGTACTGCCTGCGAACAGGCACTCCGGCGCTAACATGCTCCCGATGGAGGAGAAATCCAGCCGTTACCGAGCCTCCCACCAACGACAGTATCCCGATGTGTCGTTTGGAGGAAAGGATTCTCGAGAAGCTGCTTGCCATTGTTTATTCTCCTTATATCTGGGTGTTGAAAAAAAGTCAAAAAGGTCTTTTTTTTCACGGCCACAGGAAAGGAGGGTCAGGTGGACGGGAGTATCGGTGATGAAGTGTCCCTGATGGAATGGAAAGGAGTACGGCAGCGATGTCAAGATGGAGGAATACAGGACGATACCGGAAATTTAGCTGCGACTCCAAAATAAAATCACATGCTTAACACCCAAAACCTACTTACAATGTGCTGCAAATAAAGAAATATAGCCCACAAAAAATCAATCAATCAATAAAGTGCGTAAAATGCACTGTTGCTTATCAAATAACTACAAGTAACAGGAAAATGCATAGACATCTGCTAATCAAGCTGGACATTTCTTGCTTGCAAAAAAACTTGGTGCCCCTACCCAAAGAGGATTTGGCCTTCTTTTAACATAAAATCGGTGGACTTGCAATAAAAATATTGCTTATACGGTTCTTTTTTATGCTTGCTTTACTCAAGCTAAAAATATATTTTTGCTTATTAAATGGCTGGAAATGACTTGTGTTAAATAACGTAAGACAGACTTATTGCCCAAACTAAAAGCCCAATTAAGTACCACTATGGAGCCAAGAAAAAGTATAATTTTAGCAAGTGTATAATAAGCATAATTTTAAGGATTTTTTTTAACTAGACTTTTTGTACTTTTATTCACTTACTTTTTGTCATTCTTTTACTTAGAAGCAAAGAGAATGATTCTACTTTTTTTTTTTTTATATATATGTTACTCTGACAGTCATTTATTTACAGCTCTACAGTTGAATAAGGACCCACAAACTGAAACACCTACGTACATTTATTTTCATGGCATTTTATTTTCACTTGCATTCCAAAAAGTCCCGAAAAAAGAAAAGAGCTCCATAAGGGTGGAATCTGCTTAGAACAGGAAGTCACACATGCTTATTTTGTCTAACTTAACAGTGGTGGAGCGGTGCGTGGAGTGAATACTGAAGGACATCAGTGAATAGGGCTGCAGCAACGCTTCACATCACACTGAGCGACCACGACCCGAAACACATGGTGCAGTCACTCCGCTTTCCATCTAACCAGAACAAGCAGCCTTTGGCTGGAATAAGATTACAAGGTTAATGCAGCCATTCACAGCCTACCATTAAGAAACCGCTGCAACTTCCTCATGGCAATGAGTCAAGTCTGACTTACAGGAAAAATATTCAGTTTGTGCATTAGTACACGTGGAATCTGAGTTGAATTCTGGAGGATGAATGGAAAATGGAGAAAAAAAATGGCACCAACGACCTTAAAATCACAGACCTCAGATCGGTTTCCATTTTTACACTGTGAAGCGATCTGACTTATTCAGAAACCATGAGCAGCTTTCCCAGCTGCACTTTATTATTTTTATAGACCATTTTACAGACAAAATGCTTCCGAAAAAGTAGTAAAGTTAAACTTCACAAAAAAATAATAATTTAGGCAAAAAAAAAAAAAAAATACCCATATGGATGAAATTGGGCTTATATAAATTGGAAGTAAATTTATATCAAGTATGAAATGCAACTGTCAAATTTCAAATTTTATCTCCATTTGACCTTTTGACCTCTACTCCGCGCTTGGATTTGACCTTCCTAGCAGCGGAAAATGACGCAAAGTAAAGTTACATGTTGTCTTAAAGCATATGAGAATATCTCAGGAGTAATATTTTTAATTTTATTTTACAGCATGCCTTTGAAAATACTATGATTTCTAGAACATTGTAACAGTGAAATGCATATGATCTTTCTATTGGTGTCCTTCTTAAGGTGGAATAACCCTGCTTTGCTTCATATTAAGTTTACTGTTAAATCTTGTCCATGTAGACCGTTGTCTGATTTCAGATTGTTACATTATGAATAAATGTGTAATATATTATCATATGAAGCAACTGACAGATGACAAGACATAAGCTTACAATTCATGATTAAAGCTCATCTAAAAATGTACAAAGAAGAATAACTATTGATCCCAGAGGAAAATTCATATGTCTGAATTCTCATACAAATCTGCTATCTGTATGAGAAGTAAATTGCCTGATGGTTGTGGTTATGAATGATTTTCTGTATCTGTCCATTTTACAATCGAGAGAGGGGAGTCCTCCAGTTCAGATGTTTGTTTGGTTTTTTGCTCCATAAAGATGTTATAAAATGGGTGATGAGAGTTGTTCAGGGTGCCTTCTGTGGTGGTAACTGGTTATGTGCCAAGTGGTGGTAAGACAATAGCTCTGTTGCTTCTTTGACATTTGCGTGCAGCAGATCAAGGGTTTTATTTTCTTTGGTAGGACAGTCACAAATTGTGTGAATCCAGTACTGTGCAAAAGTCTCAAGCCACCCCTTATTTCTTTATATTTTGGTAGGAAAGTGGTAAATAGATGCAGCAATTTATTGAAACACGTGCAAACATACATGGAAATTTGGCAAAAACAGAACTTGTAGAATTCTAACAAGCTTGAAAGTCAATATTTTGTGTGACCACCTTTATTCTTCACCACAGCCTGGACTCTCTTAGGCATCTTTCTGGTAATTTCATTAAGTAGTCTTCAGGAAGAGTTCTTCAGGCTTCTTGAAGGATGTTCAAAGCCCTTCTTTGGATGTTGGCACACCATACCAAGATAGGCCAGGTTTTCAGCTGATAGCTTTTTGGGAATCACCTTGTTGGTGTGCAAATACTATTTTATGCCTGTTAAACGGACATTTTTTCACAGATTGAAGTAAAGAAATGAAAACAAACTGTTTTGCAACTTGGCTGCTTGTAACAAAGTGACTAAAGACATAATTTGAAATTAGTTATTTGCTAAGTTGTCTGTCAAGTGTAGTCACAACAGTGGTTTATCCCTTGAATTAGGTGCCTTTTTTATGCTTGAATGATTCATAGGTGTTTAGTAACTTAACATACAAAAGCAATAAAAAACATTCCTCTGAAAATGGTCAGGGGCAAGGACTCGACTGAAAATGAATTTTTTTTAAAAAGCAGCCAATAAGAAAAAAGTATGTCTTAGTTTTTAAAAATTTGGAAAAAGAAATAAAACCTGTGCTGCACACTTCTCATTTTACAGTCAGAAAGAGGCAGCCCTGTTTTACATTCAGTCTGAGCTACTTACACAAGATAATTCAGTAATCTCTGGATTATAGACAAAATAGTGGTCATGCTGTACTGGGATCAAAGTTCACACTACTTCCCGACAGGACAATTTATTAGTTTACAGCACCATTATATATTTAAAACAATTCATCTGTTGGGGGGTGGGGGGTCTGTAGTACGTTGCTGTTGAACTGAATCACCTGTAGCATTTAAATGAAAGAAATTTAATGGGAAAAACCTGCTGTAGCAGACTGCCTAGAAACCTATTTACCTCTTCTTAAGACTGAAATGGAGTGAAAGTAACAGACTTTTTATATCAACACACACAGTACCAGTCAAAAGTTTGGACACAGTGTCCAAACTTTTGACTGGTACTGTAAACTCACAAAACTTAACATATCCATTCAAATTAGATACAAATAGACAATCTAATCCTTTGCTTCTTGCAAACTGCAACATATCACCTAAGTCAAAGGTGCCTTAAGCAATCTTTCCTCTAAAACTGATTTTCCATGGAAGGAGGACACTTACGAAAGAGTCCATGAGGCCTGTGACAATCCCAGTGACACCAGAAACCGCGTGGCAGCAGCTGTGTGTGGGAGGGAGCGAGAGGTGAAAGTCTTCTGCAAGAAGGGGTTAACATGAACACACCAAGACACAGTACAAAAACGTTCATACTGTGGCGAGGCCCACTCAGAGTACAGCGCTCCAAACAATCCATCGTTTTTGGCAGGATCAGAAAGCTGCAGTTGAGTCATGGACATCAAAGGACTCGAGTTGCTATGTGAGCGAATAATGCAAATTGTTCAGCTCTGCACAACTGAGACACTACTGACTTAACATTGTAACTCAGCAAAATACTATAGATATTTGAGGCTTCCCTTTCAAAGAAAAGCCTGATTACATGAGACATATTGTCTTGACATAATAGGAAAAGTAAATTACTTATTAAAAATACCCCAATAAGTCAGAAGAGTGAGACAGAGCCAGGGTCATAAAAGTGAAATACTCAAAGTGAATACTGACCTCATTCATTTTATTAATACCCAGCTTTATCCTAGCGAAGAGATCCAACTTTTAAAACCTCAAAACCACAACTAATACAAGGGATTTTTTTTAGCACTCAATGTGCCAATATTAGAAATGTTTCAGGAGCAAATAAATAGTAAATGATCTGGTACATATAGTGCTTTTCTACTTCAAGCCCCATTCACACACACTCATAGTTTTTTTCTGTACCTTAAGTGCTTTCTAAATACCATATGCACACTGTTGGAGGCATCATGGATATTTTAGGTTACAGTATCTCACCCAGGGATACCTTGACATGCTTTACCCCCTGAGCCACTGTCAATCCAGCTAGTGGAGTGCACGTTCTCCTTGTGGTAGTTATCTAAACTGGTATACAAACATGGCACACCACTTAGGTGTGCTATTTTATGTGACTTTGCCAGAACTAACAATATTAAAGAGGAAATAAATAATCATGCCAACATATACTCTTGACCAGATGGAAATCAGCATTAAAAAATTTGTAAATTATACATTTATTAAAACATTGTTCCTACTTTTTGTACCACCTACAGCATGCATTCAAGAGTTTTATGGTTTTACAGCAGTGACCTTTGAAATGTTGGCAGTTACAGAGAGATAGCACCAAGTTTGCTTTCATTTGCCGGCAGCTGATAAAATTATTTATTAAGGTGACAAAGACAAGGAAGCTTGCAGGGTAAAGGTCAGTGAAGATTATGTTACTGAATGGGTTGACTGTGCCTTGTGAATACTCAAAGATAAGAAGATACAAGATGCAAAATAAATGTGTAGCTTCCAAATCATTATGAAAATTAATATTTATTTACAAGACTTATTTACAAAGTGTTAAAAGTTCACTTTTATTTAAAAACAAATTTAGTACAAACTAATAAATACACAATAACAGATTTTATAGAAACAAATGAAGGCTCTGAAATGATTGTAAAATAGTTAATTACACCTATGGAAAAATTATATGCAATATCAATAGTTTTCTAGGTTTTAGCTCCAGAAATACCTAAGTGGCAAGCATTACATATTTAGAATGACAAAAGGAATCCTAAAAGCAGTTTTTAACATCTTGGCAAAACTGTGGAGCTTTTCAACTCAGTCTGAAATTTAACACGTCCCACTGGTTAGAGAACATGTCAGAAGTGTTGACAGCAGATTGAATGGGACATTTATTCATGTACAGAAACTTTCTCAAGTGGTGCTTTAAAGACATGTTTCAGATCTGTGATCAAAAGGCTCAACTTCAGAGTAAAGCTCAGTATGGACAAACATTCTGCTCTGATGGTCAGACTACTTTGTAACTCATTGATAGTCTCTTCCTGCTGTAGGTCTTTCCTGTGTTTGAGCGTTTCGCTGGCTGGCTGAAGGGAGAGATGTCCACTCCTTCTTCTTCTGTCCTCTCTGATGCAGCTTCATCTGCAAACATTATGGAAAGAATACAGATTGTCAGGTAATGTGCAGGAAAGGAAATGCAAAGTTTGTTTCATTTATCCAGCAGTTTGTGTATTTTTTGACTGCTGGGTGAATTAAATTTAAAGTAAGAGTGCCCAACGTGTGGCCTGGGGGCCATAATCACAACACCAAAGGATCCCATTCCATTCATGGATGCCTTTGCAAACTATGAAAACTTCAGTGAGGTAGGGGTGTGCGATATTGACAAAAAATAATATCTCGATATTTTCTCGATAACGATAATAAACGATATTTCGCATTATTTAAAAATGTGTTCATACAAGAAGTGCAAGCTGGTAAAATATGAGTCTTAAATCAGTGTTTTTTGAGACATTAACTCATTTTTTATTTAACCTTTATTTAACCAGGAAAAACATATTGAGATTAAAATCTCTTTTTCAAGAGTGTCCTGGCATGACAAATGTAAATAGAAAAACTTTGGCGAGTTTTTCAAAAGCAATCGCTCAATACGGAAGACTTGACAGAAGGAGAAAACAATAAAATAAGAGGCTGTCAAGGGGGATTCTCACTACATTATAGCAAAATAAATCACAGAAACTACACTACACACCATCATCTGATCAGAAACCCGCTTTTTTGCAAGACCGCTTCAGCGTATTATCCGAGGCTACAAACAGGTGAGCTCCGAGAACGTCGCTGGGTTATGACGCAGTGATTGTAACATACCTACTTTAACTTAAACTTTAAGTTAAAGGATATTAGCATCCATCCATCCATCATTTTCCTCTTTATTCCGCTAATCGTGGTTTGTCTTGGACGGCGGGTTCCGAAACCTTTCATATTCCTCATACTCGCTGGTGATGTAACAGGTTAGTTGTTGAGCTATCGGCTTTTTTTTTTTTTTTTAACAAAGTCTGCAAACTCCAAACCACCTCCTCGCCTGGGAATTGAGGCGGTAGACTGCGAGGCTGGTGATGTCTGAATTTCTTCCCCTGGCGCAGTGTGTTCACTCATTTCCAGCTTTATGTGTGTTGTTCAGGCAGCTATGCTAGCGCACAGTACGGGAGCTCTCAATGCGCACGCGCAGCAGCCTGTACTAAAGCATAAAGTAGTGAACGCGTGGAGCCGAGGCGTTTGATCGTTGTTTTTTTTCCTTCTTCTCATTAGCATACTCAAAAACGTCAGCTCGCAGATCGTTAACACGGCAATTACGATATTATCGTAGACAATATATATCGCACACCACTACAGTGAGGTCTTTAATTTGCCCAATTTTTTAGTAAAAAGCATTTTGAATCCCTTTGTGGAGATGCTATGTTTACTACACAGGACTGATCTGTGGAAAGTTTAAAATATTCTAGATCTAGACAACTTATTTGAATCATTAAGATGTAAAATACAATTGTTTACAGGTGAGTATTTCATTGTGATCTCTAAATTGTAATGTATGTGTAATATCAATAGACTCTAAATGTGGGGTCTGTTTATCTGGAGATATCTCAGACTGTTCAAAATCTCTTTGGTAAATGAATTCCTCATGCCTATGGCCCAGGTGAATGTTTTCAGAATTGAAAAAGACAACAGAAGTTTGAACTGCATACCAAAGATGTGAGGATGTAGAAAACAGGTGCTGCCTTAAACCAAATAAATAAAAGCATAACTACCACAACAATGTACAACTTGCCTGTAAAATTTGGTGTCCTCTTACTGGCAGAACCCATTTTGCCCTTGAACAACAATGGGGACTGAGTAAGGGCAAAAATACCACTCGCAGACACTGGCTTTCGCACCTTTGAGGTGGGAGGAGTCACTGCTGCAGAAAACAGACTTGAATAAATCACTCAGTGGATTGCATTCATATGACTTCATGCAATAATTGTAAAAATTAACACTGATCACTAGATTCTCAGTTATAAATCAGCAATGAAAAGACAACCCATTTAATTTGAAATACTGAAGCTTAGGTTCTAACGTCAAATGTAAGACATTTCAATCACTAAAATTAATCAAGTAAAACCACTCTTACTGACTAAACAAATCATTAAACTATAAATTAGTTGTAACCCTAAATGTCTAGTTACAAAACATTGTTAAAATACCCATGACTTACTTGATATGACACCTTCGTTTTGAGAAGCCCAGCGGGCATCTTTTTCAGCTCTCTGAGTGTTCGCACACTCAGACAGTTTTCCCATCCAGTACAAGTCTTCCAGTGGAGAAAGAGGAGATACATCTAATCCAACCAGAGTTGACTGTTTGGAAGTCAGAGCTAATGATTCAGCTTTGCTGTCCGAAGGCTCATCAGTGTCCTCGATGTCCTGCAACCTACTAACTCCAAGTTCAGCCTCCTCCAGCAACTCGTCAAGCTGAGGCTCCCCCTTCTGGCCACGATCTTTGCCTCCTAACACACCAATCTGAGCCCTTTTCCTGCGAGGCCAGCTGTTGAGGTTTTCTGGGGTCACTTTACCAGCACTCTGAGGTGAAGGACTCAGGGGAATAGTCTCTGCAGTTACTGGAGACAATGCTCCAGCATGATGGTGTGTAGGGGTATAAGACTGGCAGATGTAAGTTTGGACACTTCCGCCTTTCCCGGGTGTGCTCTTGGCTGGGGTGACATGAGCACAGACAGATGGTGAGGTGCATCCAGGATCTCGGTATTTAGAAAATAAGGCCAAGGGGCTATCAAGCTGAGGTTTCACACCTACTACAGGGCTTTGAGCTCCTGACTGAAGACCTCCGTCTGAGGCAAAGTCTCCTGCATTCATGGAATCTGTGCGCTTGATTTTGAGCTTGGGAAGTCCTGACTTTGGCATTTCCATTTCTACCTCGTAGGTCAGAGGATTTGGAGTACCTGTGCCCTTTTGTCGGCTATGTCTTGCTGAGCCTCTAGGGGTTGAAAATCGGGGTGAATCATTCCCGTATCCTAAACGAGCAGCAGCCTCCCTCTGTTGGCGATCGGGTGTCTGACGGAAACCATAACTCCGGCCAGGTGTACTATGGGATGGCACATGTGGTTTAGGAGAGACGGTGTTCGACACAAAGTCTTCACTTGATAGTGAAGGCTTCCTTGTAAAGCTAATGTTCATCTTGAGGCCTCCGGTAAACTGGGTTTTTACAATGGCTGCATCAACTATGTCAATACTATCATCTGTGGTTGCAGAGGTGCCATGAGAAGAGTCAAACTGCTGAGAATCTGTATGAGTACTTGAGTCACTTGCAGTGGAGTGAGAGGTTTCAGTCTGCACCTCTTCTTTTGGGTCTGACTGCATGTTCTCCTCTTTGTTTAGTTTAGAGGAGACATTCTCACTAGACTGGGACCTTAACATACGCATATTTGTTTGACCACCTTGTCCACACTTTCTTCTTGTTAGGAACTTTGCTGGAGACTTTGCTGAAGCATCTGACCCTTCTGAAAGAGTGGTATCTCCTAGTAATGAAACTACTGGTTTACATGGGGAAGCAGTGTTTGGACTTTTACCTGGAGTTCGCCCAGAACGAGTAACCATTTGGTGAGTAGGACTCGGCGTCTTATTTTGAGTTGTAGTGTTGGGCTCAGGAGAAATGTGGTGGTCTGGTGGTGGGGTTTTTGGATGAGGCAGAACTAGAACTGTATCATCTTTTTCAGGTGTTTTAACACAGGTGTGAAGTTTTACAGAAGACCTTTGATTTTGCTCTGGAGTCAAAAAGACACTATCTGCATGTTCTGATACCCTTACTAGGTGCACCTGACAAGTCTTTTCTGGGGTCTTGAAAATGTCTCTTTTAGTGTTTGTATTTTTGACAGGACTGCTGAACTTATTGGGTGTCATCAGTCTCCGAGAACTGCGAGATGAAATACTTGGTGATTGCGGCACTTTAAAAGTAGCGCTCTTCTCCACCACCCTACATGTTGGAGGAGATGGAGACCACGTGACACTCTTCCTGGGAGTCCTGGTAACTGGGCTATGGACCAGATTTAATTCAGAAGTGGAACATCGTTCAATCAAAGCCTTGACTGGAGTCCTGAGAATACCCTTCAGAGGGCTCCTTATGGGGCTTTGCTTTGTAGGCGTCCCTGGAACAAGAGGCCTTTTGGCTGGAGATCTGAAAGGACTTCCCCTCAGAGACATACTAAGTCCACTAGTGCTAGCTACTGCAGGACTCTCTGCAACTGAGAAAACACGCCTCCTGGATGAAGGTGGGGTCTTGGGAGATTTCGGGGTCTGAGGAGTCCCAGGTGTTTTAGGAGTCATGTTTGCAATATTGGCCCTCCTGTGTTTGCTGGGTGATGTTGCCATTTTGTCTGGACTCTGAAAACATGAAAAATAAGTTTTAGAATTTGCTCTTAGATGCCATGAACACAGAAAATTTGATCTTGACTAACCATCCCAAATTGCAGCATTAGGATGTTGAAAAAAATAAATGGACAAATGCATGTGACTATAAGTAAACTGCATTGTGACCTTTAGGTGATGTGCGCATTTTGTGACTGAAAGGAGACACAAAACTCTTTCCTTAAATTAATCATTAAACAATGTTTAGAAAATTCTCTGTAAATACCATAATAATTATGCACTTTGTGACAAATAAAGGAATATAATGATTAGCCTCTCTTGTGAGTTTCCACAGTGTTGGACTGCAGCTGGTGACAACAGTCTGTGATCAGCTCTGCACCCTTGTCACCAAGGCTCAGCATAGCAGCAATTCATCACATGCTTCAGATTCTGGTTAGACTGACCCTCCAGCTCACAGCAAATCTCCAGAGCAGAACTAGGGCTATCATAACCAGCAGCATTCCAAGGTGGTACATTTGTAGTCTGTTGACTTGAGGACGAGAAAGTCACAAGAGGGAATTGAATGATATGAAGGACCACAACAACAGTGAACTGGCCAACGATCCACCAGTAAAGAGACACAAGATGGGAAGGGCTGCGGTTAGCACATTAGCACCAAAAACTATTAAAATAGGAGCCAGGGGATTTTCCACCAGTAAACAAAATGCAGCTGGCTTTCTTCCCCCACCGTGAGGAGAAAGTAATAAAAATGCTAGAATGAGTTGCCAAATATGCTATAAATGGGAAACACAAATTATTAAATAGACAAGTTACCTCAAAGACATTAGAGTCTGTGGAGAGCTGTGATCGGCTGGCCCTGGTTGCACCTGATTGGTTAGAATGACTGGGCGACTCAGCAGCTCCGAAAAGAAGACGCATGGGAGACCGAACTGTTTTTACATTAACCCCGCTGATTTTCCCATCACTCAGACTAAGCTGGGATGCAGACAGAGCCCGGTCCAGGTTTCGGGAGCGAGGTTGAGAACTTGAGTAGAAAGTGCTTGAGTGTCTTCGAGCAAACTTCTTTATTCTTGGGCTCCGTCTTAGATCTGACACAATACCAAAGGACAAAGATGCAGTATGTTCATAGGTTTATATGCAAGGACTGAGTTGTATAAAATTATAATTTTATCAACATATCCAGACAATATACAAAACAGACTGCCTAACTGCAGCAACAAATTTAAGTTATCATAATAATGCCCCACATTCCTACTGTCTTTTTATCTGATTAACACATGGTGAACTTGTGTATCTAAAAATTCAACAATGCAGATTATAAATCATAAAGAATATTTACATTTAAAAGTAAGTGGAAAAACAAAAACATGTTATCAGCAAAATACCTTCTGAAGGTTTCACAGGTGATTCTTCCACGATGCACTCCTCACTTAGGACAGATTTCCTTCACACACAAAAAAAGCAATATCAAAATGAGTTATTTCATACTGCAGGCATTTATAAACATGAAAAAAGGTGTGGCAAATAAAATAATAATTACAGTAACAGAAACATACCTTCCCATTTTCTGCCGGTGTAGCAGGCGACTAGACACTTGCTTGTGAAGGGGAGTCTCACACACTTTTTTTGTAAGAAGCCTGTGCCTCTCTGAAAACAGTAGTAGTTGGTAAAGCATATATATATAAAAAAATTGTATGATTACCAAAGATGGACAAGTATGACACAACATATTTAAATGAATCTATAATATTGCATTCTTTTACCTTCAGGTTCATTGGATCGCTTGCGTTTCACTCCTTCCACAGCGGACACAGACTGGCTCCTTAGTAGCTTGGCTTTCTTTGAGGGAGAAACAATCTCTTGGTTGAAGAGGTTTCTTCTCACCTTGGTCACCTCTGTGAATCAGTACACGGTAGGTGTTTTAAGAGGAGTGAAGTATTTAATCTGTTCGAGCTGAGAAATGTTCTTTTGTCATGAGCTGAGTAAAATATAGTCCAGTTCCACAAAGTCACTGTTCTTATTTAGGTAGCAAATTACAGGTGGCAAATTATGTTTTACATTTGGGGACATGTATAGTTTATTGATGTGCTTTAATTCAAAATGCATGTCTAACATAGCCTTCACATGTATAACCTGGTCCACATAAATCCCCCAACCAGATGATAATGGGAACATTTTACAAGTAAGCTTTTACAACTCACAACAAATTTTATTCACAAGCTGGAAAATTGCAATCCGAAATCTGGGGTAATTGATAAATAAAATACATTCTGATGTAAAAACAAAATAATTATTTATTTTTGTTCTTGCACACATTTCTAAAAAGAAAAAAGACAGTTTCACAAGCATAAACCTGTAGGGAATTAATTAATTTTATATATATATATATATATA
>JASGAU010346737.1:0-10707 GCA_030220045.1 Australoheros facetus
CAAGATCACACTAATGTTCCAATGTAAAACTACAACAAAAACCGAACTGAGAAAAATAAAATGCACTTCAACTGGATACTTATAATTTACTTCCGTGAGCGGCACAGAGCCACACATTAAGCCTGGATGAGCCGCAGAGCCGCAGGTTGCCGACCCCTGTTCTAAGGGAATTAAAATGGAGTTAAAAGAAAAGCAAATTCTTTAGATTTAGTAGGTGAAATTATAAATTTCAACCACTGCCCATACAAAGCAAAATTGTCTTCTTAGTTGAATTTGTCCTCTCCTTGTGCATTTCTTCATGTAAAAAGGTGGGCCTGCTTTTCTGCTTTTCAGTGCTTCCATCACCGTGTTAACATCTGCTAAAAGTGCAACTTTTCTCTAATCTTCGTTCTCTTTTCTGTCTTCTTATAAAACTGTTGTCTTCTGTTTACTATCCCACTCTCCATCCTGCCTTGCATCATTATCTGTAATCCTACTCTATCAATACCTCCATTCCTCTATATTTTATATATTTTCTTTTAGAAAGACAAAAACCCCATCTTTCCCTCTGTCTTTCCCCATCTGGTGCACTTTAAAAAAGAAGACATGGTTGAAGAGCTGATTTCTGAACTCCCTTCACACACCCCAGACCCCACCATCCACCCAGATCTGTTTCTTAACTCTGCTTTTTAATCCACTGTAGCAGGTTGTTACACTAGGTTGCTTCTCTCTTTCCATCACCACCTCCTTCGCCGATACTCATCTCAATTCCCTGCCAAGTAGGGGTTCGATCTGTAAGTGTTGTATCATTGCAGAGAAGAGCCTCACTCTCTATCTTCAATCTCCACACTGTGGTTGAAGCTCCATCTGGAGTAAAGACTTGCTGCTCTCTCAATTTGCCCTTCCCCACCTCTCTTCCCCATTCTCTTTGGCCTCTCTCTGTTTTCCAAATTATTTGTTGGAAAAAAGTCTGGCCCTCTACAATGAAAACTTCTCAGCCTGTAGCCATCTCTACTCTCACAATTCTCAACTCCATCTCTCAATTACTTGACTTCCACTGTTAGGTGTGTATTACTGCATATGGGAGTCTTTCCATCTCTCTCGTCGGCCGTGTTTGTAATTCCCCAAATGGTAAATGGACTAGTTCTTATATAGCGCTTTTACAACACGTTTCCATTCACCCATTCATACAAGCACTTCCATGTGTAACTAAGCTAAGTGCTTATTATCTAACATTCACACTCTAACACTTGCGTTGGAGAGCATCTTGGGGTTCAGTATCCCGGAGCAGCCGGGAATTGAACCACCAACCTTCCAATTAGTAGATGACCTGCTCTACCAACCGAGCCACAGCCATCCCAACTATCCTATCACTCCTTCCTTCCATCTGTACCACTCTCTCCTTTTTTCACTCCCAAGCGCCAAGTCTTCTCCGTGATGCTGGACCACAGAAAATGGACAGACTACAAGAAAGTTTCAGATAAAATTTTAGGCCATTAGGCTTCAAGCTTTCTTTATACTTATTTGTCTTAAACCATCACTTTGGTAGTATTTTTTTGTCATATTGTCAAACTCTTTTAAAAAAAAATACACACACAAAACAACTTTTTATTACAACCATTGCCTATTAATGTTGCTGCCTTTATACTCAAACTAGCTGCTGTGCTCCTTTTCACTGCTGAAATGTTTTGAACCATGGGTCTGAGCCAACACAGTCAAGAGTAATCACTAGAAGCAAAACTCCACATTTAATGTCAGTCCTTATTTACAGTGTCATTTTCCCCCCACCAACAGCACGGCTTTTTTCCCTCCTTTTTTAAATGCAAGGTCTGTTGTGTGATTTTTTTTTTTTTGACCACTGTACCATTGAGTGGGAAGTCTCTTTTCCAGATGTCATTAAAAGCCATGCTGGCACACCAGCTAGTTAGCACATCAAGTGGCACAAAATGGGTTATTAAAATCTGTGACAGTTTTTCTTAAAAAGTAACAGTTTGAATTTTCTTCATATATGCACTTCAGCTCCTCAGAAATTTGTTTGTGTCCTCAGTTTTCATTTGTTGCACTTACTGAGCGCTTTTTGGCACCGTGCAATATTACAATAATATGTTGTTTGCTATCTCAGTCTCCTAATGTCTTTGAGGCTTTTTCTCTTGAACAAAGCATTTGACCCCGTGTATACAAAGTAATTATGGCGCCTTGTTCAACAGCATTGCAGCAGGACACACAGTTATTGCACACGCTAATAAGCTACACTTTCTTTTTTATTTATTTAATCAAAATAGAGGTCTACATATATAAATCTACATCTACATCTACATCTAGCAAGGCTGCTTCACACATCTTGAAAAGACCAAAAGGCCAGGTGGTCTAAAAGAATATGCAAATGCACCCACAATATATTCACGAGTGAGTGAAATCCCATTGTTTAACTCACTTTCAGGGGTCATTTCAGTGAAGCATTTTATCAAGTTCCTGAAATATTTCAAATGTAGCCATCTGTCTAAGGCACATCCACAATTTCTTATGCCTTGCAAGTGTTACTATAGCTGGTTTCTGGTTATTGTTTGTTTTTGCACACAGTAGGCTGTGGCTTTGTCTGCAGTTATCCTTTTTCAAATGTACAGCAGGCATCCTCACTACTGGAAACTCTGTGTTTGTTTTAGGTGAGGGAGCTGCCTGAATACAGCAAGCTGGAGGCAGGACACATGACGCCCACTCATTTGCTGTGAATTCACAGGAGAATTAACTGCTATTCTCATATGAGCACAATCAGACATCACAATGTACTACAGAGCTGGAAGGTTAAAGCCCGTTTAATGCCTGTTCTCACATATATCTCTGATGGGTAATAGAGAGAAAAGTGCAGACCTGAACTTCTGACATCAGTTTATGTTGTAAAGCACCATTAAAGTAGCCTTTACATAGTTTCCCTTGGAAATCACAGCTGAAGTGAAAGTAGCCATCCTTTTTCCCTAGCTTTTGATCCCTTAACAGTTTAATGACTTACTGATCTGTGTGTGTGTGTGTGTGTGTGTGTGTGTGTGTGTGTGTGTGTGTGTGTGTGTGTGTGTGTGTGTGTGTGTGTGTCTTCATCTTTACTGAGCGATGCAGGGAAAGTAGGCACCACAATTACTACTCAAGCTCAAAACTTAAAGTTTGGAGTAACGTGTCAGCTGGCACCACTTCACCATTTACTACTTGTAGTTCACGAATATGATACAAATATTAGTTTATGGGCAACTGTTAGCTGGTTATTCTAACTGTTATCACTCTTATCCAAGACCTCTGCTTAATTCGCACCAATCCTGTCTGTTCCCTATAACACATCATGGAATAGGAACGGACTGGAGCTGTATGTGGCCAATGGAGATAATCTAAGAGGCATTTACTAGTATATACCTTCTAAATTAAGGGTTTCCAATATATGGCCTGGGGGCCAGAACAGGCCTCAAATAGTGTCCTGTCTCTCCCACAGTTAAAAATGAAAAGAAGTGAGGTGTTTTTTTTTCCCTTTTCTTTTTTTAAACTTTTTGATGTATTTTACACATGCATCAGGAAGCACTGTGCTCCAAGTCATTAAAAATGGATCATATTGTGTGAAGTACTGTCTAAAGTATTTTTTTTTTCATCTGATCCAGAAGTCTGAATCAATATCAGTTTTACAGCCTTCTTTCAAACAATATTACCCATAGAAAACTGATACATACTGTTAAAGGTACACTTGTTTTTTTCTTATGGCATCTCGGGTTTTTCATCATCTGCTCTTTGAAGGATAGTTACGTAAAAAACCTTAAAAGAAAGGAAAAATTTGAAGGTGGAAACGTTTTACTGGGCCAACACCACGTAAGACCAAATTTGGCTTTATGTGGCCAATGTATTAAAGGTACAGTCAGTAAATTTTGGAGGTTATTCAACAAAAGGATTTTGTACTCATAAATATACTGTAAATGGATGAGTATGTAATTATGTCTTCCAAAAAATTGATGCATTCTCATAAACTTATAGTTAATCTACTAAAAACACATAGGAGCCATAGGAAGCCACCGTGATCCCTCATCATATTTGAATACAAAGGCCGGGAAGGACATCTCACTTCCGACTAATCACGTTTAATGGATGTGGCTACAGACCGGCCACATACGTAACACGCCAAAGGTGGAGAAGAAGAGAACTTGTAGGGATTTGCTGCTGTGGGGGGACATTTAAATTCATGCCTGCACCTATGATACTTCAAGATATGAAGAATCATACCTGTGTTCTGTCTTCAGAGAAGTGGTTCCCTTCACCAAAGAAGAGAGAACGCAAAGGAAAGAGGCAACGCCACCGGCATCTTAAAAAAATACCATCCTCTTCCTCCTCATCTCAAGGTTTATCCCTTGAACTGAAGTCAAGGCTCTAACACATGAAAACACGTGAAAAATATTACTTATTGTCAGCAGAGTAGACATGCGACTCTCCTGTCTCTGGACAGCTGACGCTAGCCATCTGAACACCAACAGCTGGTTATAAGTTAACATTATGCCAGCTAACTAGGCCTAAGTGTCCTAAAAATCATACTTTCCTTCAGAAAAGCAGTTTGATTGCATTCTCACATCATATGCATCATTAAGCATCAGAGTCCAACAAAGTTACATCCCCTTCAGTTTCACTAACACCTAACAAAGGCTAACAGCTGTAAAAACAGCACCGCTTACTGAGAGAAAAGTTCAGCACATCCTCAACAACTCACTTCAGTACCGCTGTCATTGGCTAGAAATGAGCTTCTCTGACCCAACGACCCGTATCAGGCTCCTTTCACAAAGTTTTACAGCCTCTTCCAGAGTAAATAAAGGTGGACGCGTCTCACTTTGACAGCTGAGGTGAACAGTGGACTGACAGGGAAAAACTCCAGGGTGGATCCGGATCCAGTTTAAACTGTAGTAGATACATGTGGGCCGGCTGCAGCCATTAAGAGGTACGCTCTAAATTCAATGTTTTTGATCTCGCTTGGCTGACTAAAACATGTTTGTCCTACAGCATCCACTGTGACCAGGATTATGGACTTGAATTGGGAGGGTGGATGGATGGTTTAAATCAGTGATCCCCAAATGGTGTCCAGTGAGGTAAATCCAGATGACCAACATATGTTATTATCACAATATACAATTGCACAAAAAGCTATGGAATAATCGGTAAGTTGTTCAGTACTTTGTACACAGAAATATTCCCTAAATAGCCATCAGTGCAAAAAAAAAAAACAAAAAAAAAAACAATCTGCGGCCAAATGGAAAAAAACCTGAATGTCTTTTGGCTTGGACAGCTGGACGGGGGATGTTAACAGCCTCCAGTCTGAAAGTCATCTGTCAGGAGAAGCTGGCTAAAGCTAACAAGGTCAAGCTAAAGAGGCACTTAGAAACTAAACATCCTTCTGAGAGAATCTTGGTCTTTTTGAAAAGAGTACTGGACGCAAACCAGAGGCAGTAAGACTTTTTACATGAAAGTATCTGAAATGCAGGTGTCAGGCTGGGTCCTGATGCTGCAAATGGGCTGGCAAAAGTACAACCAAAATAAGAACTGACGACAGAGAGCTGATTTTGTGTCACTTTTTGCAAATGAACGTGCACGTTTGAAATGTACCCACCCTTTGGTGTGACTTGAGCACAAAAAGTTTGAAAACCACCAGTCCAAAATACATTTAGCAAAGTAAATTAGCAGAATTTGCACATGTTCTGTGAATTGTTCTTAACTGTACTCATAGTTTCTCCACCCCCTGGCTTCCTCTCACCTCTCTTCTCTCCAAAGTACAGGGTCTGCTGTGCAGTGTTGGACCATTGCAGTGAGGAGTTGTCACTCTCTGCCACCCGACAGGTCAATATCACTGTGCCCCCCACGGGCACTATCTCGTCGGAGGTCACTGGCTGCAAGGGGTCATCTTCTAGGTAACAGCAGAGACAGAAGAAAAAAAAAATCATAAGACAGAGTGACAGAGAGGCATCAGAGACACGTCAGTGAGATGCAGTGCACATATGAAAACACAAACAAAAATAGTAGCACACACCAACACACAAATCAGATAAACCCACAAAATGCATTACCCGCCTCGATCACACGCTTTCTCTCTATCCCCCCCCCGCCCATCTCTTTCTCTGCTTGTCAGATTATCTATATATCTCTATCTGTCTTTCTGAAAGCTCAGACACAATACGCACACACACAGACACACAGACATGCTGTCAGAGGGACAAAAAAGTAGACAAATGGCTATCTGGCTGTATGTCTGTGGGGCCAATGTAAGAGCAATGAGTCAGTTGCAGCCCTGGCATCCAGGGACCATGCAACCTGAGGGACCAGCAAAGATGAAGCGACTACGGCACACAGTGGCTCTCGATGGGTCAAAGCAACAACAAGAGTGCTGTCTCATACCTCTAATGGCGCTCTAACTCTCTTTTGTCAATATCTGTGTCAGTTTTTAACGTCATGCATATGTATCGGCTGGCACAGAGGAAGCTCAAACACGACAGGCATTATGGAAATGAGCAGGTCAGAGGAAAAAGAGAATGAGAATATAAATGACCTGACATAATGAAGGGATTCGAAAGGCTGTAGCTGAAACTGGAACACCGCAAAAATCACTGAAGAGTGAACTGTCTGGGTGTGTAACAGTATTCAAATTGGCTCAAATTATGGTATTTAACAGCGCTCCCTTGATAACGGGTGATGGTGCAGGCTAATTCTCCTTTGCATTCAGTGAGGGCGACAAATTATGAATCAGAACGAGAGATCTATACTAAAATATGCAGTCCCTCGTTACGGTAAGTAAAGCCTAACGTGGCCACTGCTGCTGCGCTTTTTCGGCCTTGTGTGCACCCAATCACGCTTTGCACCCTCCTACTCTCTTCAAAACGTGCCAATGCTCACTCAATCTAATCTCAAGCAAAACAAAAATATGACATAATTGAAGACAAGACCAAGCCAACGTGGGGGAACATCTCATAAGAAGACGTGCCTCAAAGCGGTCCCCTCACCCCTGAAAATACGGCATGTATAAATAGTTTAATTGGAACCAAATTGTCAAGCGGGAGACAGGTTTATATTCGGTGTGCGGCGTTATCACATCCTTGCACCGGCGGTGGAATTGATTTTTTTTTTTTTCTGCAGGAAGAACATCTGCTTAAGTGCGCTTCAGCGGAACTCCCATCAAGACATGGAAAGGAGGGGCACACAAAGAAAGGATGCAGAAGAGGAGGCGAGCAAACTAAATGTATGTAGCATCAAAGATACACATTTGGAGAACATGAGCGGAGACCACCTGGGAGGAACTATAAGCATGTTTTGTTTTTTTTTTGTTTTTTTCATTTTAAAACTGGGCAGCAGGTCTAGCATCTTAGAAAACATTAGGGGNCTACAGGTTTGCCTCTAGCTGCTCTTTGCCAGTGGGAGTCAAAAAAACACTCAGACTTCCAGAGCCCTTCATGTCAGGAAGTCGCTCACTTGCTCTCTCTCCTGTTTTACTGCAGCTCTGACCTTGTGGTTAGTTTATCTAAGCACCATGATGGCTGAGGGCTGAATGTGTGGTCAAGTGTACCGCGGATTAGTGTCTCCTTTAATAGCATCTTGGGCTAATTCTTGTGGCTGATCGCACAAGCTCCTCCACTTGGCATGAACACTTTGGGTAAATTGGCTGTCCCAGTGCACTACTCATCAAGCCAACCGCAATGAACACTGACAAGTTAGCCAATCTTACGTTGTGTCTAGCTGCCACAGAGCGCTGGCATTTTCTGATCAAGGACAACCTGAGTTTGAGGCTCAGTGTGACATTTGTGCTGGTAAAACAATATCAGTAGCCAATTAGTGACTTTTCAATGAGCAGACATGCTTTTAAAGTGGACACATTTTAAAGGATCCTTTACATAATGTTGAATATTTATCACCAGCAAACCCCAGAAATGTCATTTTTTTTATCACTGGTACACTAAATGCCAGACCCAGCTTTCCTTCGGTCAAAGCAATACCACCCAATTAATCATTTAATCAAATTTGTGTTTGCAGGGAGTGAAGTTTTTAAAGCCATCAAGCCACATTTTTTACATTGCAAATGAGAGCAGTCTCAGTAAATTACACTTAATCTCCCAGCTGTTTCTCCAAATCTGAAATATAAACTGTGGAGTCTAAAACTGAAAGTACTACAATTAAATGCCTTCAGGATTCAAACTGAGTGAACCCCTGTAAGAACAATCCAGAGCCAAGGAGGATGACTTCCATAAACGTAGTGACCCTTATTATTTAACATGTTTGTTTGTCTTTTGGTTACTCGTCATATCTTGGTCTTTAATTTTCATTTAAAATTATTGATCTGGGGCACTGGTTTGTTAAAGGTTAGAGAAGTGAAAGGCCCTGTGAAAGATTGCAGATTCGATCCTCGAACTGGCGTGGCAAATGCGAGAGCGGCACTTGTAACTCGTTCATTAACACTGCTGGAGTGTCTTGGAGCAAAACATAATTTCCGGCTACTCCAGGAGCACTCAGTAGACGGCCAATACATCAGACTCCAATTGTTGTTTGCTACGAAAACATTCTGCGTAAATTAATGAAAGCTAATAAATAAAGGTTAATCTCACTCTTATGGACCATAAGGCCTAAAATGCTTTAATCATGATTAACTGGTACTCTGCATCTTAAATTTAAAGCTCCACTAACGCATACAAATTATTTGAATTGTACAGTGTACGAGCATGGTGACTTTTTTAGCACAGTCGGTCAAATATTAATCAAAGAAAAGTTTGGCTTAATTAAATTGAAGCACCATGTGTGTAGAATTTAACTGTAACAGGATAATTTATCAATCTTTTAGCAATATTTCAAATCGACTCAGGCCATTATTACATGGTCAGAGGGGTGCGGTTAGAAGCAGTGGGTATTAAGATGAATGCGAGAGATATTAGATTATTTGAAATGAGTTATTAAAAAGTTTGTGTGGTTAACATATTTTACGATACAGTCCAGTCAGCATGCTCAACCCATCTTCTGGAAGAAACTGGTTCATACAAGTGCTAAAGAGTCACTATAACACGGCTCCAGTAAGCCTCGGATACAGATACAGCTGTTCTTCTTACCTTTGAATCTCCTTAACAGCAAAGTTAAAGAGGGGAAATTAAGTTCAGCCAGAGTTTAAACGGTTAAGTCAGGTTAAACACTCAAGCTGCAAAAATAAAAGGAGAGACCTATCTATCCTTAGCAGACGTTAAGTTAAACAGTGTGGTTTGCTCCGCTTTTTTTTCCTCTCTCCTCACATCCACGCCTCCCCTCACCAAGCTTTAAGCCAGCGTAAGACACGGATATTTAAAGCAACACAATTTACACTTTCCCTAGCCAGAAACAAGGTGAGAGAATGCAAGGGTAGAAGACTGACTTGGATATCAAGTCAGTGGAAGGAGGGGGGAGGGAGGGGAGGACAGCGAGAGAAAGATGGATGGATAAGGGTATGCAGAGGAGGGTGGGTGATAAAATGAGGTGGGAAACTGTGTGTGTGTGTGTGTGTGTGTGTGTGTGTGTGTGTGTGTGTGTGAAAAAAATGAGAGGGAGGGGAAAAGAAGAAGCTAGAGAGACAACAAAGGAAGTGTGAGGAGCTCGAGGGATCTCCAGTGATGGAAAAAAAAAAAGGGAAAAAACTTGAAGGAATAATTCCAATTTTTTTGTTCACATATGGTTTATTTGTTTTCTGTCAGAGAGTTAGATGAGAAGATCACTATCAATCTCATGTGTATGCATTACATATAGAGCTGCAGTGCAGACTTCTTCAGTTTATCCAAAGAGAGACGATACACCAACTAAGAGCTCGCTTCTGTTCCACTCAACTGCATTCATATCGTGTTTAATTACATTCTGGGCGGTTTATTGTGAAAACGTATTCACGCACACGGAGTTTGGATATAATTTTCAGATTGTGGTTAACTTCAAAAATCCAACATCAATCTGTGAAGATGTCTAGGCGGAAGGTACCTATTCAGTCAAACAGGGTGGCTGGAGCCAAGGTTTGCGTACTGTTTTGAACTGACAATGAACTGTACTCTATACCACACTCACCCAATGGGTAAGTGTGTCCACACTTTTGACTGGTACTGTATATTGTGTAAATAAGAACAAGTTAAACTAGTTTAACAAGGTCCCGACTTCAGCTTAGTCCTAAACACACACACACACACACACAGGCACACACACAGTCCTCTTATTTCATCTCTGGAAGTATATTTCCCAGAAAGTTTGAACTACTGCCTTAATAATAAAAATAAAAAAAAGCTGCCTCTTTATCCCTCCAATTTCTCTCCTTACAAAGAACAGACAGTGAAAAATTCAAACCACCTTGCACATCTCCATGTTCACCCTCTTCTTCCTTCTTGCTCCATCTGTCTCTCTCTAGCTTCCCCCCTCCCTCTCTCCATCTGCCCTGATGTCCTCCCCGCTTTCCTATCGTCCCCCCTCACCTCCTCGCCCTTCTGTCGAGCCTCCTTCCCCTCCTCCTCTATTACTGATCAACTCTCTTAATTCTCCCCATCCTTAATTCCTTCTTTTCCTCTGTTTTTTTTGGTCCCCCAGGGTGGATTTACAGTGTTGTTGCTAATTAACTCAGGTTAATAAACTTTATTTACTGTTAAACAAGTGTGTGTGTGTGTGTGTGTGTGTGTGTGTGTGTGTGTGTGTGTGTGTGTGTGTGTGTGTGTGTGTGTGTGTGTGTGTGTGTGTGTGTGTGTG
>JASGAU010346739.1:0-13110 GCA_030220045.1 Australoheros facetus
AGCCTATAGAGAACCTATAGAGCTCATCTTGAAATAGCAAATATGTCTGGCACAGCAATGCATTGAGATCACAGTTCTGTTTGCAAGATCTGCCAGACATGACAGGCTTAAAAAAAAAAAAAAAATTATCTGCATCTGCGAAGCACTGGATAATGACCAGTTTCCCTGCAACTAGTGCTGCAGCAAAGAGAGTTTTCTAATACTGGGGATTCAATGAACAGAACAGAAGTCTGTATACTCTTTCATCCGATTCAGACAATTTTAGGCCGTTATACTTCATATAACAATTAAATTGTGTGGCACGCAGCACATGGGTTAGTCTCAGAGCCTAAAAATGATACTGAATCGATTTAGGAATGCACTTTGATTTTGAGTCAAAGCACTGAAAACTTAAGCGAGACTTCCACTCTTTGGGTAAAGATTAAGCCATAAAAGACAGCTGCGTGTGTATTGGTATATATTTCTTATAAAAGTAAATTATATAAACCTAACTGTGGTTTAAAGCAGATATTATCTTTTCCCATATTAATTATCTTAAAAAGTAATGGAAATAAATTTCTGTTATATATTAAGACTAAATAAGCCCCCGTGACTCTGAACAGGATAAGCAGAAGAGAGTGGCTGGATGAATGGATGGATGGTAAATTTAATAAAATTTCAGTTGATTTTAGTGATATTTTTCCCAACAAAGTAACCTTGAAGCATATTTGAAAGTTGCAAAACTTTACTTAAAATCTTTCTCATATTTTTCCATTTCAGTTCCTTGCTGGTAGTGGTGAATTTGAACCCTGAACTTGACCTAATGCCCCCCCCCCCTTCAAATTTCTTTAAAAAGAAGAAGAAAATATAAGCACCAACTCAAGGCTTTACAACAGGCTATCACTAAACAATAGGCAATATCATTGTGACAACATTCATCTTTTATTTACAGTCCATGGTTATATTTTAAATGTGTAAGCACGTGAACAATGACGAAGCTTATCCATTAAAAAGCAGGTATATCTGCAGCTTTCGAACTCGACTGAAGTGAGTTGAAATTACACCCTCAGTATGGTGCTACCTGTTTCGCTAGGATGTTTCTTTAGTACAGGGATGAAAGCTAGGGGCCACCTGTGGTTGTAAGGAAGGCTGTGATTGGTTTTCACACAGAGCGATACAGCCACACTACGTTTGCTATGTTGCTAGGCTCAGGGTTCACACACAGCTTGGAGCTCAAGGTTACCAGGCCTGCAGGGGCTCACTCAGCTCCAAGAAAATGTCTCCTAGAATCAGCACTTTCAACTTCACGACAGCCTCATGCAGTCACACATACACACACCCTCAACGCTTGCTGCTGCATGATCATTTGATACAGCTATCCATAGACGCTAATGTCCTGAGTCTGTGACTGTTATGCTGGGTGGGTGGGGTGGGGAAGCTTGTTTGTGTTTTTGTGTGCAAGTGTTTTGAGTTGATCCCACTGAAAGTCACCTCTGATAGCCATTATACACCCACACGCTGAAATATCCCTCAATTTCTCTTACCCCCTACCAGCTAACTCCCCCACAAAGCACACTAAACAGACATGGTTTGTTGCTGTGTTTCTCTGATTTACAGCGATGCCACAGCCATATTAATATTTTGGCATATGCTTCAAGGATCTGGTGGATCTTAAGCACAGCAGTAGATCTGTGGCACGCTGTTGTCAGGAATAAGTTTAGATTCTGAGCTTTGGGAATCAAACGTGTTACTGACCATCAGTCAGTTCTTTGCACACATATATTATGTCTGGCTTGTAGTAACAGTGTCATTTTCTGTGTGTGGATAAAAAGATATATATATGCCCATGTCTCCTTTCTTTTCAGCATCTGTATCTACAGCCATGATTTGTGCGAGTGTACCGGTGCGCAATTACGCAGGGAGGCTGCGCCCTTTATTTGTATGTGTGTGAGTTGTATGTGGCCATAAATCACCTCTGTGCCTTTGTCGTACTGCTGCCTGCCTCTCAGTCTGTGTTCTGTGATAGATCCTGACACACTGCTGTCTGAATTATTGATTGTCTGATCTGAAAGTTTGATGCTTTGCCTAAGGGCTGGATTAACCTGCTGCCAGCACTGCCGTCTCCACCTCTAAGGTAACCACGGCACAGAAACATGAATATGCATTCAAATTTATATACATGCATGTGTACGTGCGCACAAAAGATGCTAGTTACTATTTACATAGAGCTGCATATGATGTACAGCCTCCCACAGACCAATTTCCACTGTCTCTGTTCATTTGTCCTCTTGACCCACCCCCCCATCAATAACTCTGGGTGGGTCTCAGAGCATCATGGGAGACAAAAACTTTCCATGCTGTATAATTTTTCCAGCGGTTCTGATCCCCTTAGGTGATGTGAACCAGGTCTACTTTTAAATTAAACATGTATTTCAAATAAAATAATAAATAACAACAAAATATGGACGTAATTCATTAAGGAATAGTAAATAACATTTTGTTTGAGGTGTCATTCAAATTCAAAACTGCTCTAAAAGTGCTGTCCTAAGAGTTTAGAAATAATGGCTGCTTAAGTGTTTTAAAAATGTGTTATTCTGAACTGAATCAAAATACCAGATGGTAGACCCCTCTAGCATTTAAAAGAATTCCTCACACCTAAATTATCCAAAAGTCAGTTTTTGGTTTTTTGTTTTGTTTTTTTTGGGGGGGGTGCACTCACAAGCTCAGATAACTGGAGAACGTTGGGTCAGGAAGGACAGAGGCATAAAATCTTTGGCAAATCAAATATGCGGATCATAAAGAATGATTTTTTTTTTTTCCATACCACATTAGTCTGGGCTCAGGTTGCTGTTGGCCAACAGAAGTTTGAATTGTTTGAGGTGATGCTGTATGCCCCACAGCTCGGAAGTCAGTTGGAAGAGAAAGGCATTCTGGAGTAAGTTGGATGAAGAGCACTACAGATGCAATGTTTGAGAATGCTAATGGAGAAGTATGGAGAAGGTCAGAAGGAGCTTCACTGTGTCTTTGTGGATCTCAAGAAAGCATATGATAGGGTGCCGAGAGGGGAACTGTGGTACTGCATGAGAAAGTCAGCAGTGGCTGGTACAGGATATGCATGAGGACAGCGAGACAGTGGTGAGGTGTGAGGTAGAAGTGACAGATGTGTTCAAGGTGGGGTGGGATCACATTAGGGATCTGCTCTGAGTCCTTTCTGTCATGGTTGCTGTGGCAGGCAGGAAAAGGGGGACCCTAAATGCAGGACTCAGAAACTATGAAATGAACTCAATTGAGGTTTATTGAAACGAAGAGGAAAACGGGTACAAATAATCTGGGCTGGAACAAAAGCCAGAGCTAAACCTAAGGGCCACAAGGAACAGCAAAACACACAGCAGGTACAATGACACGACAATGAACAGAAGAAAACTGAAGGCTTAAATACACATCAGGTAATCGGGGCAAGCGAAAACAGCAGGGCACAGCAGGTGAAGCAAATGAAACTAATAACAGGGGAAGCAAATCTAAACTCAAAGCACAGGGAACACAAGACTGTCAAAATAAAACAGGAAGTGACTAAACATTAGACTTGACATGGGGAACTGGCACACAGAAAACTAAACAGGGAGCACGGCACAGGGAAACAGACAGAGACTCAAACATGGGACAGAAATGCAGACTAGTCACAACACTGGGAATAAAACTCAATATGAAAACACAGAAGTCAGGGTTAAGACATAAGGACAAAACAGACACAAGACCACAGACACAGGAGAGACAGGGACAAAAGGAACTAGAAAACGAAAACAAACTAGGAAATAACAAAACTCAGTGAAAACAAAGCTAAACACAAAATGCTGGGCAGACGGCCCAGGACCATGACACTTTCTTGTTTGCAATGTTGATGGACAGGTTGACAAATGAGGTCAGGCAGGAGTCTCTGTGGACAATGATGTTTGCAAATACAATGTTATCTGTAGTGAGAATAGGAAGGAGGTGGAAGAGAGTCTGGAGAAATGCAGGTACTCACTGGAGAGAAGAGAATGAGAGTCAGTATAAAGAATAGACAGAATACAGAATACATGCGTGTGAATGAGAGGGAGACAGGTGGAGAGGTGAACATGTAAGGAGTTGAGAATTTCTTTGGGAGTGACCAGAATGGAAGGATTAGAAATCAAAAAGAAAAAAAAAGTAAAAGGATTAGAAATCAGAGGGACAGCTCAGGTTGGGCAGTTTGGAGACAAAGTTTGAGAGGCCAAGCTAACATGGTTTGGACATGTGCAGAGGAGGGATAGTGGACATACTGGACAAACAATGTTGAAGATGGAGTTGCCAGGCAGGAGGAACACCTCAGAGGAGGTTCATGGATGTAGTGAAGGAGAACATGTTTGGTGTGACAGAAGAGGATGTAGGAATATAGAGAGATGGAGGCAGATGATCCACTGCGGCAAATTCCCTCAAGTTACAGCTGAACGAAGAAGAAAAAGAACATTTGTGTTTGCAGTGACTCTGCTCTGGAACAAGCTGCCTTTGACAGTCCAAAAGATCACAAACTACCCCAGCTGATAATAACAGTGTAACAGCTGCCTCAGTTATAACACAAGGTCATCAGGTGGGACAGACTGAAAAAGGGAGTTTTATTTCTTTAGATTCCCTCCAAGTCAAACCTTTTAGCATCTTTCAGCTCAACATCCTGGTTTTGAGGTTACAACTTTAGTCTTTTAAATCAGTCTCTTGGTTTTCATTGAATTCATTTTACAGGAATAGTTAGAACCACAGCAGATGGCTAGAAAAAAAAAGTACTCAAAGGTTCAATATCTAGACAATATTCACTTTCTAGTTCCTGAGAAAAGTTTGTATTCAAGTTTAACAAACACACATACACATCTTCATGCTTAACTAGGCTAATCTCTGCCTATATTTAACAAATGAGTGAGACACTCATCTTCTAATTAAAATGCTGAATCTGCATACTGCACTGCTGTTCATGTTCCTTATGGTTTTGTTTTATTTCAGTAACAGGCATATCATACCTTTGCAACTCTTCTGGTTGGTTTCACACTTCTCTAAAACTTTTTGTCAGCCTTCTAAAGTCTAAAAGCAATTATTTTTAAATGAACGCACACTGTAAGGACCAAACACACAGAGGAACAAGCAATAAACCTTTTTCTGCACATCCAACACTTCACTGTGGAGCTACCATTCCCTGCTTTTTTCTCTCGCTCGTTGCTGCATGGATTTTCCATTCAGTTAGTTTTCTGCTAAATGCTACTGGATTAGGTTGGCTGATATGGAAAAAAAAAATACTGCATGGCAGCTAGATTAAACTGGGCTGTTTTATTGGTGAGAACCATCTCAAAAGCAGGAATATGACTTGAACCTTGCTTGGCCTGTCTGCATTGTTACCTTTTATTCTTTATTTAATATCATACCCAAATTCTTCACACATTCAGATGCATTGGCCTGTCCTAAAATTAACCATAAATTGATATTAATAGCCCTTTTGTTTTAATTGTATTAAACAAAACCTTAAACTTTTGGTTTAAGGTTGGGCAAAAACTTTTGCAATTAACATAAAGCCTAATTTGTAATTGCCCATTTCTGACTTTAACTCCAGCCAGCTGATTTAATATGTGACATGCTGCTGATAAAGGCCAAATTCAAATGGCCCAAATGAAAAGATGTCGAAGTAAAAAGATGTCGAGGATAGATGTTGAGGGGGATTTAATGGAAAAAATGATCTGCCAATAGATGTGAAGATGTGTGTGAATGGTGGTCTGGCTGTCTGTGTTAGCCCTGCAACAGGCTGGCAACCTGTACAGGGTGTACCCTGCCTCTTGCCCTATGACAGCTGGGGTAGGCGCCAGCCCCCCAGGATAAGCAGAAGAGGATGGATGGATGGATGAATGGATGGATGGATGGATGGATGATCTGCAGTGCCTCCACCAAAATCAGTACAAAGAAGCTGACTTACATTTTCCTCATTTGGTATTTGTGGGAAACATCTGAACAATTGTAATTCATGAAAACATGGATAACAACAAACACAGAGCTTCTGCACATTTCTAGCAATGCAAACATGTAAAATGCCTCTTTATAGGCTTTATAGGGTGCCTATAATGTGTGTGTGTGTGTGTGTGTGTGTGTGTGTGTGTGTTGACATTTCACTTTCCACTCTTCTTTGTTGTTATTCATATCTACATGTCAAAATGTACTGATCCATGTGTCCTAAATATTACATTCCCATACAACATGGAAGAAATAATATTTCCTCTAGGATACCATTCGACTCATGTCTTAATACTACATCTTTTTATGAGTATTTTGTGTGAAGATAAGTCAGGAGGCAGAGTTTGGATCAATGCAAGTAACACACCTGTAGTGTAGATGTTTAGGCAGAGGATGAGGTCAACATGCACCACAAGCACTGATGACTGCTGGTGTGAGATAGAGTCTTTGAAGTCCTCCATATTCACAGCGCCCAGGCCAACACATCACTTCATCATTCGTGTTCCTGTCTGATTTTAAATCGTTGACAGGTTTGAATGAATTCTTGCCCCTTTCAAAGGTTTCGCTCACACAGCGCTCCTGCTTTGTGTAGTTCAGTAACTACATGACAAATTGACAAATTGTCAATCTCCATTGATGTTACAACTGAGTGATTTCTTCCAAATGAACCCTCCATTATGAACATGTCTCCTGTTTGTTAATAATCATAAAAAACATTCTTGAGGGATCAGGAAACAGATGCACGTATGTGGTAGATTTAGCAGTAAAGTAATTACAGCCTTGTTGGGTAGTGCCATAAACTAATGGCCTACATCAAACAGTGCTGTTGGCTGTATTGTTAAAATGCAAGTGGCTTTATTTATTGGTCTTTCCTCTGCCAGTTCTGAACCTTTCCCTCTCTCTCCATCTCTTTGTCTCCTCCTGTGTGCTGTTTCTCTTTGCTTATCTGTCACATTGCTGAGGTGAGTCCTCTGTCTCCTGATTTATTCATGATACGACTTTTAATATCATTCACTATGACACCAGAGTCTGCATCTCAAATTAAAATCCTTCAGGCAATGTGTGTGCGCTATGTAGTGTACACAGTTTGTGTGTGTTTGACAGGAAAACCAGAGAAAATCTACAGTATTGCCATCAGTGTATATGGCACTATGAGAGCAGCTGCTTAAATAATTATCTGATTACATGAGGACGTTGCAGGACTGCAACATGAACCCACAATCCTGTGATATGTCTGAACAAATAGATGTATGTATGTATGTATGTATATATAAATGACTTTACATTAAGAGTGTGACTTATCATTGAGAGTCTCTCTATGGTAATGTGGCATCTCAACAATTAGCCAGGTGTAATTGAGTGGGGTGCATGATTGTCACTGGCAATTGCAGTGATGGAAAGGCATGCCATTCAAGAGTGTGTGGGTGTTAACTACAAGCATGGCTCCATGTGTGTTTCTGCGTTTTAATGGGCGCTATAAGCTTTGATGGAACATTACCAGTTTGTTCATGAGTGTGTGTCAACATATGTGGGTGGAAAGGTGCGCTTCTGAAGAGCTTTCTCTGTGTAAACGTGTGGGCGGGATTTTGTATGTGTTTATCAGTATATTGGAGAATTTGTCAGAAGCAGTTGAAAGTGACAAAGAAGGGGAAAACCAAGCGAAGACTTAAATAAGTAGGCTTTTACACTTTGGTTGTGTTTTCGATCCATGCTGCTGCCAATGCATTTAACCTAACTTAAATGGCGACATGTTAAGAGTTCACACTGATTGCTATCTGCTTGTTGTCACCTCACAAATGATCCTCTAGCTCCCGAGCGCTGCATACCACAGGGCTGTGGTTCACAAGTAGCTGCACAGCTGAGAAACATTCAGAAATAGGACAATCTTTGACAAAATAAATTCATGTGCTAATGTAGCATATAGAGTAAATGACATATTGAGTAATAAAAGTGGCTCTATTATGCTTTTTGTTATTTTACATCACATATAGTACACATTGTTACAGTCATGTAAAAAAGTAATGTACAGTCTTCTGAAAAACTAAGTACACAGTATGATTCAGTAGCCTATAGAATCTATTTTATCAGCTGTTGACTTTCTCAGCCTCATGTTGTTATAGAGGAATTTTGGTTTTTCACAGGACTGTATAGGATCAAAGGAAAACTTTATTTTTTACTTCACAGTATATTGGTGGATGCTAGTATTAAACATGGTTTAAAAAAAATTAGATCAGGAAATCAAATCCCTGTGAATCAAAATCTGTGGGTTCAGATTCAATTTTGAGTTCTGACTTTGTTTTTATTTACATAGAAACAAATCACAACAAACAATCACATCAAGGCACTTTATATTGTAAGGCAAAGACCCTAAAATAAAGTAAGGGGCATTAATTTTGTAATTTCAAGGCTGTGAGCAGAGAAGGGAAAGTGAAATTTGTTAGCCTTAACAGAATAGCACCAGACAAAAATAAAGATACATTCTTTTTTTTAGCAAAAAGCTAACTAGTTTTGTTCACATCACATCACAGAGGACTCTTTAACCAACAGAGCCGTGTGAGCTGGATTTTCAGCTAGCTAATTGGTAAAGGCTACGCTGCTTCCTCTACATAGCGCATGAGTACATTTTTACTGAAAGCAAAGGAAACTTTAAAGATGCTCTTTATAATTCAAACTCTTCCAAACTGTATATGTGTAAAAACAGTCACAAGCCATGATGTAAAGAAGAGAAGAAGAATGCTAATTTGTTTTTCCTTTAATATATGTAGAAAATTGCTCTTGTCTTCGGTCTTCAGCATTTTAACACACTTCACTAATGCACACCTTCAAGAGGGACAAAATGAGCTCAAATCTGGTTTCACATCAGATTTGGCCCCTTGGGAAAATTAATTACCTACCCTGCCTTAAAGGGATGGTGACCTTAAAGAGAGAAGTAATAAAATTGCTTGTTTCAGATGCTGGATGAGTTGTAGGCTGCCTCAAGGACCAGTATCAGATAAAGAAAGATTTTTATGAACAGTAAATTATGCACAGCTTTTCTAGTGGGTGTCCCATGATATAAATATGTAACTAGAAATAACCATTATAGGTCTATTTTAAAGGGGGAACATAGTAATTATCATTTTTAATTAATTTAATGACAAATAATAAAGCGATGAGCAGTAATTCAATGTGTTTCCTCATAACACATGTTCTTTAGCATCATGGTGGACTCTGTGGGTCAGTTTGTTTTCTCAGCTGAAATTTTACATACTATAAGTAAAACTAAGTAATACACTTTGGTAATGAAACAGTTATACCACCTACATCTGCAATAAGTCACTGCAGCAGCAACGGAGTTTAAGAAAATGCATCTGCAGCAATAGAGGCAAAAAACAATGTTGAGAACACTGATAGTGAATGTGAGTATGAATACCCATCTCTCTGTATTAGTCCTACAATACACTGACGACCTGACCAGGGTGTACCCTGCCTTTCAGCCAATGGGATAGACTCCAGTCACCCTGGAACTCTGAACTGGATAAGCAGAAGAAAATGGGTGGATGGGCCTGTGCAAGTCAGAGTTTTGGGAAGTCTCCTCCATGTCTCTTCATCATCTGTTTATTCATCAGCTTGTGTAGCTTGCTCATAGTCGAAGACTTCAACTTCATTGCGTGCTCGGTTCGTGAATCCATTTTGGAACCTTGAGAAAACGTCTCTCCTGCTTTGCACACTGTGCTACCTATGAGTGTGGTATATGTATGTAGTTGCAATAATCTATACTGGTTTGTGATGGTAGGTTAAAGCAGGTTGTTTATTGAATTTGCTGTGTAGCTAATAAAGGGGGGCGGTTGCATACACTGTAAAAAATAAACTCTGTAATTTAACAGAATTTATTAAATAAACTTTTTCCACATAAAATGACTGTAAAAACAGAGTCACAAGGCTAACAAAAATTCACAAATAGGTTATGTTTATTTTAAAAATAAAACTGTTAAATTCTAGTTTGTTGATGTAATTACATATCTGAAATCTGATGCATTGGGACCATAATGACACCATCCATCCGTCCGTCCGTCCATCCATCCATCCATCCATCCATCCATCCATCCATCCATCCATCCTCTTCCGCTTATCCGGGGCCGGGTCGCGGGGGCAGGAGCCTAAGCAGAGAAGCCCAGGCTTCCCTCTCCTCATCCGGAGGGACCCCAAGGCGTTCCCAGGCCAGCCGAGAAATATAATCTCCCCAGCGTGTCCTGCGCCTACCACGGGGCCTCCTACCGGTGGGACATGCCCGGAACACCTCACCCAAGAGGCGGCCAGGAGGCATCCTGATCAGATGCCCGAGCCACCTTAGCTGGCTCCTTTTGTTGGGGAGGAGCAGCAGCTCTACTCTGAGCCCCTCACAATGGCCGCACTCCTCATCTTATCTCTAAGGGAGAGGCCAGCCACCCTTCAAAGGAAACTCATTTCTGCCGCTTGTATTGGCGATCTTATTCTTTTGGTCACTACCCAAAGCTCGTGACCATAGGTGAGGGTAGGAACGTAGATCGACCGGTAGATCGAGAGCTTTGCTATCGATTTATTGACAGCAAAGCTGTCTTGGGGTCTTGATCACGAGTGACCATAATGACCATAATGACCATAATGACAAAAAATGTAATGTAATGTCTGTATGGCACATAGCTTTGTTCATTACATAACAGATATGTTTCCTGCACCCAGCCCAGGGCGAGGGTTGGCTAGGGTGTCGGGGGTTGGGCTGACTGCAGTTTTTGTATTTTGTTATAGATGCAGCAATTGGTGATTTTGAGTATAATGCTTGTTATTTATTCATTTTATTATTTTTTTACTTACACTGATCAGGCATTTTGGGATCAACTTGAAAGAAAGGCAGATGAGAAATGTAAAAGTGATCTCAGAGGTCAAATGTAACATGATATTTGGATGCAAAGAATCCCATATATAATTCCCTGTATACCTAATGTTATATGTCAATACAAACAGCTCTATATAGCATTGTTATCACTTTGACCTTTAGCTCAATCTATTGACCTTTAGCTCAATCTATTGACCTTGAAGGAGAGGTCAGAGGTCAAATGTTACATGATATTTAAAAACTTTCTAGGTACATTCTATATGTTGACACTTGTAAGAATCATAGTTTCTAAGTTTGAAGTTTTTTTTGTTAATTTTCGACCAATAAATCATTAAGTTGACCTTGAAGACTTCGGTGGATGTAAGCCAAGTTTTAATGGATTGTTAACATGACCCCACTCTGCACCCCTCAGCTCTGCAGCTGACTGGTTCATCATGTACAGCTATCAAACAGTTTGCGTGACAAGAAAAAAAAAAATTATCAAAACAGAGTTGCAGACAAATTTTATTAAACTTCATAAAAACTCATTTCTTAACTAAAAAAAAAAAAATGGTTTGCTCTGTTGCTGGAGAACAAGTAAAAACACAGAAAATACATTTGACCAACAGTCTAAAATAAGGAAAAAGCAAAACAAAATAAGAAAACAGCAACTAATTCTGTAGAGGATGAAGATCCTGATAATGTCGGGGGAAAGAGAAAGATCATGGGACAGTTCCACAAACTAATGATCAACTTTTCAACTTTCAGCTGTTTGTTATCTACATTTACATCCTGCGCTAAAGCCCTGTGAAGATTAGACACATTATTAAGATGGCATTTCAAAAAGGGCAGGCAATATACAATTTTACGTTTGTGATGCACAATATACACCTTAACAATTCTTTAAAATTGAACTGTAATCAGTATTGTTAAATAACAGTTTAAAAAAAAAAGCACATGACAGGAAATTCATCTAAAATGGCAATGAGTGTACATCAGACAAAAAGGCTGGGAACTTGTGCATTGTGCATACATCACAGGGTTTCATACACAAACAGAAAAATATATATATGTGGACTAAAAAGCATCCCGGTGGAAAGAATTCAGAGAATCTCTACGTTCTGTCGACCTGCCCTTGGGTCATTATGTGTGTTACCACCTGGCCCTCCTTTTACCCATAAAGCTACAGTGCTTTGCAGCAACAAATGCCCTAAGGACAACAGCAAGGGATGACAAAGGATGAAGATGAAGAGGAGGGTGGGTGCATGCTGTGCCTTAGAGTGAGGGCACGGCCCAGCAGGCTCAGCAGTGTCCCAGCGATGCTGGCTGGTTTTTGATGTTTAGAGCTCGGAGTGGGCTTGGTTTTTAATGTTATGCAACTTTGAAGATGGAGTGTTTGAAGTTATGCATGAATTGCACTCATTTCCAACTTCTTCCTGATTTGTTTTTGTTTTTTTTTTTCCCCCTACCATCTATTTCTTCTTTTAAGATTTTTTTCTATGAGAAGCACAAGTTATATGTTTGAAGTGAAGGAGTGTTTCAAGGGTATTTGCTGAAGCACCCATTGTTGTCGTGGTCTTTGTGCATATGCACGTGTCTTAATTACTCTATAAGTATTAGAAGTATTTGATGCTGCAGTGTTTCCTTTCTCTTGAAGAATCTACTCTCACTATTGGGTTGTTAAGACCCTGTTCACAGGTAGACTATATAGAGGAACTTTCAAACTGTTAAGATTAGTCAAACTATACTGCTCCAAAATAAATAAAATAAAAATGGAGGAACACTTTTTAATCAAAGTATAGCATCAAGTCAATTAAACCCTTAAAACCTCTGGGATATTGATCTGGTAAGTGAAGTAGCAGAGGGGGTTGTTCAGCAGTTTCAGCTACTTTCATGTTAATGAAATTAACAACAGATGCACTAAAAGGGCAACAATGAGACAACCCCCAAAACAGGAATGGTTTTACAGGTGGAGACCACTAACTTTTCCAGGAGACAGGCAGTTACTCTAGGACAGCCTGTGGGAAGAAGCTGTTAAAAAGTCTGCTGGATTTTCAGCTCAGACGTTGCCTGGATTAACAAGGTCCGCATCAGAACTGAGGGAACTACACTACTAGAAGGCAGCATTTCAGACAAAGAGGACAGCTACAAGTACTTTGGAATACCACGGCCAAATAGGAACCATGAAGAGGCCACTAGGGGCTCTTTCCCACCAACAGGGTTCCGGAGCCCGAGCCGTAATTTGAACCGTTAGGCGGGTTTCCCACCGCCGAAGCACTCGGTGCTCGGCCGAA
>JASGAU010346742.1:0-15528 GCA_030220045.1 Australoheros facetus
AAAGAGAGAGTGCAGAAAGCTGCATCTGCTCAGAAGGAAAAACCACATAAACTGGCAATGGAAGATGCCTAAGCAGAACAGCCAAAATGATTTTTCCACCGCTCATTTGATATTCATTGCAAATTGACTTCTTGTCCAGTATTAAACTTTATCCTCTGTATGAAAGTAAACTGAGAAACAAGCCATATTCATGGTAACATTCCCGACAGACCGTTTTACCTCATTCAAAGAGTTTCTGACTCCTGCCGCTTCAGAGGGGGGCGGGGGGAGCGCAGTGGCATGACGCTATGTTGCGCCTTCAAAATAAAAGCACGCGAGTCAAAAAATTTTCTCCTCCGCGGTGTAATTTTTGGGTAGGACAAATGCGCCTGTCTCCAATATTGGGGGGGACNGTCCCCCCCGGTTCCTACGCCTATGGTTTTAAGTTTAAGGTTGCTTAAATTTCCGTTCCCTTATTTTTAAGTTAAATATAAACTTCCGCAGGAGGGAGCACACGGAGCGGTTTTAGTGGTTTTGGATTCAAGTCAGTGTGGAGGAATGACAGTAGCTACACAGGCTCTGACGCCCTCTAGTGGTCAACTATTGTCATTTTTAAAAAGCCTGTGAGGGGGAAACAGCTGTTTTTGTTTCAATCTTCGGTAAAAATCAGTGAGAAGATTAATAACTGAAGACAGTGAAGATGGACAGATCGTTTATAATGGCCTCCTCTTTTGGATCTGTATTACAAGCAGAAGTAACTGAAGCAGCAAATTTATATTTTATTATTTCAAATGAAGCCACATTTCACCAGACTGTCTCTTTAAAGATGTGTCTTTAAGTGCTTAAATTCATTGATATCAGACCACCAGGGCCTCATCTGCTGACCAATCCACAGTGGCCAACATGGTGGGCACACCGTAGGGCAGACCCATGTGGATCTTTGGGCTGGATGGGGATCAGGCCCTGGTAATCCCATCCCAGGAAGGGTGAATGCTTCTTTTTATTTTTTGGGGGGCGATAGAGGTTTTCTGAATTGAGTCTGTACTCTCATCCAGGACCAGTTTGTCTTTAGAGACCTTACCAGGGGAAATTTGCTCAGGACATATCGCTCCTATAAATTAAAATCCATTGAAATTGGAAAATTGTGTGAGGACCTCAGTCATTCGGGAATATAGCTGCTACTGTTCCACACTGAAAGGAGCCAATGTTGGTGGTTTGGGTACCTGACAAGGATGCCTCATGGGCTCCTCCTAGGTGAGGCATGTCCTACTAGGAGAAGGGCCCAGGACATGGTGAAAAGATTATGCTGGTTTGGGAATACCTTGGTGTCCCTGCCGGAAAAGCTGAAGGAGGTGTCTGGGAAGACGAAGGTCTGGGAATCTCTGCTTTGACTGCTGCCACCCAGAAAAATGTCAGGAAAGTGACAGATGGGTTTAAATCTGTTTTCTGCACAGACTGCAGATTACAAAGGACAGGAAGTGTTTGAAATGCACAAAAAATTATACAAATATATCTATATGTTTAAAATCAGGGGGAAATTGAGGGGACACATATTTAAAGGGTATATTAAAACTGTTTTTGGATCATCTGAACGTTGCACGGGGCTAACACAGAGAGACAGACACAAAACATCCTCAGGAAATTTTATTTTTGCAGTCTCGATGAGTCATGCCTCATTATCATGTCTGATTATGCTGCCATCTTCAGTTTATCAGTTTGATCTTTCAGATTTGACATTTTCCAGTCATTCATGTTTTGTTTGGATTGACAGCAACAAAAATTTTTTAATGCAGCTGCTCTATTTGCGACTCATCATAGACTCTGTGTAACACTGGACACACCTGCTGAACTTCCTTCGTGGAGCTCCTGCAGTTATGTGGAAATGTTTGTAACGTACTGAATGACTTTGATGCGGTTGTGAGAAACGTGATATTTTAGCTTTAAATATTTGTTATATAGTGGCAGCAATAAAATCACCAACAGTCACTTTAGTGTAAAAGTTAGGATGGATTACATTTATTTGAATACTTCTCCTTTCTTGGAGTGCCGTCATCCAGTCTGTCACTGTTTTAAAAGCACAAAGAAAATAAATCTTATATAAAGTTTAATATGCATGAAACACCAAATGAGTCGAAGCTTAAAGAGGATTCTTCAAATGTCCGATCAGATTCAGGTGTTTATCCTCTTGAGATGAGAAAAAGAGTAATTTCCCCGTAGTCATGTTCATCACGGTTTCATCAGCAAAATAAGCTTTAAATTCATCACAGATGCGTTCCAAGAATTAGTCTGAGATAATTACATAGGCTATTGAACTCCCCGCTGAGCACTGACACCACCTTCATCCGTGGATGAGCATCTGAGAGCGTAGCATCTCCTTCCTGTTCCGTCTGATTAAAGCAGCGCTTGTACTCGAATGACAAAAAGCTAGAAAAAATAGATTTCATTATTTTATCAGTCTGCTCTCCTGTTCGCCGTCCACTCTGCATCACTCTTCTTCTTTTCCTCCTCTTCTTCTTGCGTCCTCTTCTCCTGCTCTTTTTCCAGCTCCTCTTGTTCCTTGGCGTCGGCCTCCTTTAGTTTCTCCTCCACGTCCTCGGGGATTTCCACCTCCATCAGGTTCTCCATCCCCTCCTCCGGCTCGTCTCCTATCAGCACCTGAAGGAGACGGAGGGTTGAGATCTTTACATTTCCAGTCAAGTAGCCCTCAGTCAAGTTCAAGTTCCCCCTGTACTTACATGACATAAAAGAACTATTACATTTCTAGTGATTCTTAGTTATTCTGAGGGGTGTGACTACAATCTAAGTTCAGCACAGCTGGCTCGACAAAACCTAAAACTCCAGTTGGAGATAAGCATCATAGTGATGATGGTGGTCATCAGCTTTCTTTGTTAAGCTGGGCTTTCTGCTCCAGGATCTGAGCGCGCTCACATAAAGGGGACTTTCACGCGTCACGTGACTCTTCCACATGAAATTGATCCATATGAGTGCAGCCTACTCCGATCAGAGACGTCATCAGATGATGATGATAAAACAGTGATCGAAAATCTATAAAGAACATAAAAAAAACATAACAGTAAAATGCAAAACTGTTGCAAAAAAAACCATCTGCAGAAAATCTGGTGATTTAGCCCACAGAGCTCTTAGTGCTGCTACAGCTGCACATTAGAGCTCTGAGCTCTTTAAACTGGATACGTTTACTCATCAGTGGTTACTGTCCCTCAGCCTAATAAAGGCACTTTCCTGTTTGTGCTTCATTCAGTGGTTTTCAGTTCGGTACGGCTTAACAAGCTGCACATATAAAACATATTCACCCAGCAGAGAATCTATATTGTGCTAAAAATGTGCTTTTAAATAAAAGAATCAGCGAAAACGTGGCGCTTCCTGTGATTTTAAAGCGAAACTCCGATCATAACCTGCTCCCGACCGGGTTATGTGTTCAGCCAAAGTTGCCACGGTGACTTAGCCAGATAAAAAGAGAGCAACTTTCGTGACACAGGAAACTCAATAGCTCGCGAAGCCGTTAATCTCGCCTCGTCATAGACCCCTCAGGTGTTAAGTTTTCCAGATTGGACTAAACAAACTTCAGGATCTTTCCTACCTGGACCAGTTTCTCGCAGGCCGCCGTGACGTGGACGTCCTTTTCCCAGCGGTGGAACTCTCTCATGATCGGATAAACGTTCTTCTCTTTCAGCGTCTGCCGGCCGGCTTTAGTCGCAGTCAGCTACACAAAGAGACAAACAGTGAGGCGCTCACCATAAAGACACGATTACCTACTCTCCATATGTGTGTGTGTGTGTGTGTGTGCGCGTTTCTGAATGTGTGTGTTGTACCAGTAAGAGCGTTTCCAGGAGCATCTTTCGAACGTCGGGGTCTCCCTCCCTCTTCTTGTCCTCGGGGAGGTACTGCAGGTCCACCGGCAGGCCTGGACATTAAATCAGGTTATGTTAAGAGTCTCAACCAGCAGTAACTGGATTTGGATCCTTTAATAAAATAATAATGTGTTTGTATGCTACTGTCTGTGGCTCTCTGTCCACCTGTTCCTCGTGAAGACTTTAATCAGAGGTGTCAAACCATCACGACCACCTGACTGACGCGGGGATTATATGCAGTGTGAATGCAGAAAGTTGCAGACACCACGGGTAAGTAGTTGTGCTGTGTTTTGTCCACTTTAAGTCCATCTGAAGGGCGCACGATGCTTTGCAGAGTCATGTCTCTCAGACGAGCCGCCACAAAAAACAAAAAAAAAGGCAAGACACACAAACGCCCACCGTCCCAAGTGGATCCTAACATACTCACATATGTGGAAACTATAAAACTCATGTAACACATTGTTGGTCTTTTGCCTTTCACGTCTCTGGGGTCGTCCTCCCCGTCTCTCCTAAAAAACGAGGGCGACCAGCCTCTCTCTGTTATTGCCCCCTTTGCTCTGGGTTATTCTGCCATCCCACAGGTCCTGTCCAACACTTCACAATCATAAATCAGTTCTTAAGAGCCATTTTCAGTTCCCTTTAGTCAAGTCTGAGGAGGCTTATGGTTTTTGTCAAGTTCTCGGAGAACCTCAACTTTTCCCCAGAAGCTGCAGACGACAACTGTTCCAGCTTATGGAGCGACATATTTAGAGGAATGTAGATGTTTGCTTTTTGCAAGGCAACAGTGATTTCTTTTGTTTTTTTAGTGGGATCTGTGCCAAAAATGACCTCTGAAGCTACCGTGTGCTATTTTGAACCAGTGTGTTAGCAGCAGATCCTCCAAGTGTTGAGTTGCAGCAGAGTTGCTCTAACCCAGTAACCAGGTTATGACAGTACCAGCATGCCTCAGGCCTTTATATGTGAGTGAGTGGTTTTAATATTTTGGCTATTAATTTAATAAAACACCTCATCACAGTAGTTTCTAACACACGTCACTCAGGGACTATTTTCAGTGGCGGATGAATATAACCTCACCTTCATTTTCTTCCTCTGTCAGCTCCTCTGGACCAGCCAGCGGCAGCAGGAGGAAAGGCAGGATGTCCACGGCGTCGCTCAGCAGCCACTCGTGATGAGCTGCAGGTGAGCAGAGGTTTGGGGAACAATGAGTCTGGTGTTGTGGTGGTGACATCGCGGAGGTTAAACTAACAATAAACCACGAATCAAAACAAGGATCTGCGGTCTGGGCTCCCATTAACCCTAACTATGATTTTGGCCTAAATGTGTGTGTGTGTGTGTGTGTGTGTGTGTGTGTGTCTCACCGTAGTCAAAGCAACAGTTGTGCAGGGTGCCTATGACTCCACCCCTCCTCACCACGGATGCCTCATATTGAGTGAAGGGCAGTAACCGCTGGACTACACACCTGAAACACACAAACATCATCAGTGCACACTGCAGGCTCAAAGAATGGTAGTGTGTAATAAACTGAATTCACAGTGAATATTAGGCATGTGATGGTAAAAGCATTTATCTTATTTATTTTAGGAGGTTTAGATTGGGAAGCAGCTTTCCTGGATTTATTAAATCTATCGCCCTCATTTCCTAACCATCCAGTTATAAAGCTGACAGGCAGAAGCTCAAGATGTCTGAAATGGTACTGCAGCAAATCAAAATCAAATCAATAGATATATCAAAAGATACCCATCAGCATGGGTTGCACGCTGGGTGGAACAGTGGGTGAGGCCTCTGTCAGCAGAGAGGCTGTAAAACTGACAATGATTCAGATCATTCTCACGATGTGGATTAGCAACAGTGCTTCCTGCTGCTAAATACAGTGAAAGACTCCCAAATTTCTGTCCTCCTTTGGGATCTTTGAACACTGCAGTGTGTTTCAGTGGGGCAGACTGGGTGCTTTGGCAAGTCAGTTCTGAGTGTCAGTTCAAAGTGCTTTAAAAAGCAAAGCGGGGACACAAGTAAAAGTAACTGAAAAGAAAGAGGCAAAAAGAAAGCTGTTCCTTAATGGCATAAAACTGCCTGCTTCTTGACCTGTGAGACCTTCTAAAGACCAATCCCCCGAGAGCGTGAGGACTGTGTGGGTACATATGGCCTGACAGGATCAGTTAAGTAGCTCCATGAGTGCTTTGTCATTTCATGTTTTCCACAGCAGTACTTGACTGAACAAGAAGCCAATGATGAGAGGAAAGCACAGAAGGACTGTGATGACCTATGAGGCATTAAAAATTTCAAAAACAAGCTCTCCCTTCCTCTCATTTCTTAGTTTGTACATCCTCCATTCCTTTCCTCGCCTCCTATTCGGGATTAGTCACCTCCACTTAATATATGTTAAATATTAAACATGCAGCTTTGTATCGTATGTCCGCGGTTTTGTGACAGCATACCACTATGCTGAAACTTTAATTAAAAAAAAAACACAAAAAATAGACCTTGTGAACAAAGAAGGAACACTTATTTGTCATTTCCTGCTTTTCCTGTTCGTATTTTCCAGCCGTGTCAGGTGAAAACACTGCGGATAATATACCAGTTTTAGCCCCGTTGGGCTCAGGCCTCAAGTTATAACTTAGTAATCGAGGCGTCCTTCAAGACGGTGCAGTGTGAGCAATTTCTGCATCACAGGCAGGAGGACGTAAGGAAAGAGGAGACGAAGGGACGAAAGAGGGAAATGAGAGGATCCTCTGACACCACAGAGAAAAGTCAGTAATGTTTTCCAAAGGGTCATTTTTCACTGACCTAAAACATCCTCGAACAAACACACACACACAAACACACTCAGTGTAATCGGTCACCTGTCCTTGTCCATCAAGTAGTTTCTGGCCTCCGGCAGCTGTGTCAGGTTGGACAGCAGAGGACCCAGGTAGTGGAGTTTAGCCTTCTTATTGTAACCTTCAGTACAGAAGATCTGAACCAGCTGCGCCAGACCGACCTCCTCCTGCAGCTCCTGAAACAGAAACGGTTCATCTTTCATCGTCCATGAGGTGGCGCTTAACTTGACCCCCTTTCTACAGTCGCAGGTAAAGGTACAAAGCCATTAGTCAGTCAGTCAGTCCTAAAATGAACATGCTGATCTGTCACGGTGCTGCAGTTCAGAGTAAAAAAAAAAAGTCGAGACGGGACGAAACCAGGTGCGCTCGACTGAACCCACCTTGAATACAGTCTTGCAGGTCTTCTCGTGTCGGGTCAGGTTTGACAGGATGGTACAGATCTGATCGGAGAACGGGTACTCCGGATCCAGAAGGTTCTTAAACAACACAGGAAGAACTTTCACTTCTTTCACCAAAACCTGAAGGACACACAACAAACGGCAAAAACACGGTTACATGTTTGTTTTCAATCAACTGAACACACCAAGTAACTATTCAGAAAAGTCAGAGCCCGTTACCCGATGAAGAGTCTCGTCAGCTGAGAGGTTAATAAAGATGTGGTAACAGTCTTTTACTATGGCAATGGAAGGGTCAGAGGTCAGGACAAACAGGGCAACAATTAGGTCAGGTTTAGACTGGAGGAAGCGGCAGCCATCCCTGAAATCAGACAAAGAAGGACAAAAATAAAACTAAAAGAGGAATTATTTACTTACACTGGAGAGATGATCAGGATTAAGTGTGATCTGGTTCAGGACCAAAATAATCCTCCCACCTGTGTCCCGACAGTCCCAGGATGTACTCGGTGGCCCGACCTTTGACATCTGGACGTGTGCTGGGGGTCAGGAAGGAGAGCAGCTCTGCAGCCTCAGAATCACTCAGCATCTTCAAACGTTGTCTGATCAACAGAAACAAAACCGCAACCATCCATCAGCTCTCACATACAGATCTGCCCACCTCTGAGGCTCAGTTTACCATCATGTTACATAAAAAGAGCATCAAATCACAATATCAGAGAAACTTTAAAGAGTAAAACACTTAATAATGCCCAGCATAACTGATTACTCAACTAAGCGGTGCATCCCTACACCTAAGAAGCTACAATTCCAATTCTGGGAAAAGTTGGGACACTGTGTCAAATGTAAACAACAGCAGTCTGGAAAAGTGGTACTAAAACAGCTGGAGGAAGATTTTGTAATAATTCGGTTAATTGGAAACAGGTCGGTAACACGGATATAAAATAAACATCTTAGAGAGGCGGAGTCTCTCCAATCTGAAAAAAAAAAATGCATCTACAAATTGTTGAACAACTTTAAAATATTGTTTCTCAACATTAAATTGCTAAGACTTTTAAATACTTCATCTACAGTGCATGAAGTCATCAGAAGATTCAGAAAATCTGAAGAAAACTGCACACAAGGGACAAGGCCAAAAATCAATATTGGATGGATGCTCGTGATCTTCGGGCCCTCAGGCGGTCCTCCGGATTAACTGGAGCATTCATGCCTATGGAATTGGCAGCTTGCAGATCTGGAAGGGCTCCATCAATGCTGAAAGGTGTATGCAGCTTTTAGATGTGTCCCTGATCCAACACACCTGAATCAAATGGCTGAATTACCTCCTTGGTATGCAGTCAAGTTCTCCAGAGTCCTGCTAATGACTTCTATATTTGACTCAGGTGTGTTGAAGCAGAGACACATCTAAAACCTGCAGGACACCGGCCCTTGAGGCCTGGAGTTGAATACCCCTGTTTTAGAGCGACATGTGATCCCATCCAGAGGATGCTTTTTCAGGGAAGGCCTTTAGCAAGTCAATGCTAAACCGCATGCTGCATCTATTACAGCAGCATTGGTTCGTGGTAGAAGAGTTCAGGTGATGAACTGGCCTGCTTGCAGTCCAGGAAAACATCTGGCACATCATGAACCCAAAAATACAGCAAAGCAGGCCCGGGACTGCTGAGCATCTGGAATCTTCTATCAGACAGAAATGGGAAGACATTCCTCTCCCAAAGGTCCAGCAGCTGCTCTCCTCAGTTCCCAGATGTTTACAGACTGTTGTTAAAAGGAGAGGGGATGCTGCACAGCTGGAAACCTTTGGGAAAACTTTATTAAGACAAATTCAAAATGAGGTAATACATTTCTTTAAATCATACATTTTCTTAGTTTAAAGATTTTATGTTTTCTATGTTCTATTGTGAATAAAATATGGGTTTATGGGATTTGCAAATCATTGCATCCTGGTTTTTATTTACATTTTAAACAGCATCTCAGCTTTTTTTTTGTAAATCGGGATAATAATTTCTTAGCAATAAGACAAATTTTAAGTAGGACAACAATTCATTCTCATTTCAGAAAGTCCACTGTGTTTTGTAAATAAACACGGGGTTGACTTCCGGCACACATTGGTGGTGATTTTCTAAACGTAAACAGCTGATCGCTGTCATAAAACCACAAAGATTCATCTGCTGTTATTTTAACCCAATATTAAATGAATAAAACGTAGACTGTGTACGTTTATGTCCTCACAGCCTCCTGCAGGCTGTTAGTTTTGTTTGTTTTTTACCGTGAGATCTTCAGAGGCAGTTTAATGCGATGCTGGACACACACACAGTGCTGTCCACAGCAGTTAAAGTTACATTCATCTGGACATCTGCTGCTCTTTTCCACACAGGCTCGTCAGACGCTGTGAAGGCTGAACGCGTCTGCTTCCTCTTACAAATCTTCTTATCTTACCTTTAACTCTCTATAGAGGCGGCTTTCATGTCGCTTTTATTCTCCTTTTTGCTCCTCTTCTAGCTGTGGTCCTCAAACATCAGCCATCACGTGTAATAAACACACAGCTCGGAAACACGTGGACGCCACAGGCCACCTTTCTTCTTCAGCAGCTTCAAATCTTCCTGCTGAGTTTTTAGCGCCCTCTGGTGGTCACTGTACGAGCTCCCGCAAATTTGACCTCACTCGCTTCCTGCAGGAGCTGTTTCTGCCCGCATATCTTTATCCATCCATCCATCCGTCCGTCCATGGATGGGTGGGCTGAAGCCTATTCCAGCTGTTACAGGGCCAGAGGCAGGGTGCACCCCAGACAGGTCGCCAGCCTGTCGCAGGGCTAACGCTATCTTTGTTCAATGCTTAATAATTTCTCACAGAACATATGATGCTCCACAAGTGTCATGAAATAGTAATAAAGCAGTTTATTATTAATAAAGCTGACAAATTAATGATGCCAACAGGTGCAAAGGTTGAGGTCTAATTTAATGTGACTGAGTCTAGGGTTCCTCCCCTTAAAAATGCAGACAATTACACACATGCTGTATATCTAAATATACAGCATTTTCTTCCTGCACAACCATTACCTTTTTCACTATCAGCTAATATTTTTTTTTTTTAAATCGCAGGATTTTAACCATTTAAATATGACATGAGACACAGTGCAGCACCCTCTGTTGGTTTAAATAATTATTTATAAATACTCGAAGCACAAATGCTCACCAGCTCTTGTCCTGTGTGTAAAGAAGGAAGGAAAACAGTACATCTACACCAAAACCACTCATGTGGCCCTTTATTTTTAGCATAAATCATAGCCACGGGTTACACTTTGGGGCTCGCACTGGTAAAATGTCAAAAGGTCAGATGATGCAAATTAGCCATGGGATGTAACAACATTTTTGCATTTATTAAGAATAAAATTTGTTAGCCGGCAGTGCAATAAAATTATGCTTTGATTGTGAACTGTTCAGCAGGGTTGAGATTCATCGATGGTGCCGACCACTATATACTGTCTGCTTCATGCCTTTGGCTCTTTCTCCAGCTGAAGGAGGAAACTGGCTCCAGCCATGCTATCAGTTGAGCGATGATGGACTGATGGCCGTCCTGATCAAGATCCAGTTTTACCACTTTGCCAGCATCGAAGCGCCTCAAACATAACATTTCCCCACCATGTGTGGCAGGTGGCCTCAAACCCTCCTGCTGCATCTTTTATTTGTTCAGCATCTCAGATGAAGATTTTTTTTTTTTTTTTTATCCAAACACCTTAAATTTAGTTATCAATAACACTTTTTTCCAGTCTTCCTCTGTTCTTTTGCCACATCGTGAACTTTCTCTTTAATCGGCCACTTTAAAATGTGCAAGGTCTAAGTAATGAGGCGCTGTCTCTAATTTTATGCATTTTTCCTTAAAGACCAAAGAGCCGTGCAGACAGGTTCCTTTGATTTACAGCATCGTTTCTTTATCGTGTGGAAAACCTAAATTGTATTGTTGAAATTGCATTTCTTTTCTTACATCTCAGGGATTCAATGTGTAGTTAAAGTGTTGGGGACAGTTAGGAGGTGTTTTTTTTTTTTTTTTTAAATAGGTTATTAAACAATAGTTTTAATGGTCTGACCGGCTAAAGATGAAACTGGACTGCACGTGGTCCACAGTGTAAAATGAGTCTAACACCCCTGATTGAAAATTTAAAAAGATGAATTAACAGGATTATGATTTGTGTATATTCTATACTTCCACACTTGGAGGGGAAAATAGTGAGAGTAGAGTTCAAATGTGCTCCCAGAGCTCTGCCCTCTGTTTTTACAGAGGGCAGAGCACTTAAAACACTCTCTTCAACTTTTATGTCAGGATTTAGTCCAAACTTGAAGGGAAATTCTTGGAAAACATCATTTGGTTTGGTTACTTGGAGCTGCTCTTGGTCCCGGGAAGCTTTGTGAATGCTGGACTCGATGTATCAGGCCTCCCTCTTTGTATTCTGCTCAGAGCCAGTTTGGGCTGTTCTGTGAAAGGGAGCTGTACACTTATTAACTGTTTTGTTGATTTTCTGTATGAATTATCCTTCATTTATTAAATTTCCAATGACCTTAAGAACACTGTGAGGCTGATTCGAGACTTTGGCGCCGTCTCCCCAATAAAACAGATCGACTCTCAGACTTCCTGGAAAGATAAAGTTAAAAAATATATATTTTTTAGAGCAAGCATGCCCTGATGAGTTCAAAAGAAAGATTGATTTGTCCATCTTCAGATTGGTTCCAGACACAGCCTATGAAATTTATCACTTCTTTAGATCATCTTTGGATACGGGACTCTCTGATGAGCCCTCACAGAAGCAACGGTTGCTCAAAGGCCACATGTTCCATCAATAATCCTGAATTTCACTTGCAGCGCTTCGTGTGATTTTCTTTGTGAGAACAGGAACGTTTCTGTGACGTCGAGGCAGCAGGACAGATTCCAGTCAGCACGTTAAACACGTTCAACCTTCCAAACTATTTTATTGATATATTGGAGAAAAATAAAAGAACACATACAAGACATTCACATAGTTCAGACCCATCAGCAAGAGCTACCAGTCGCTCCAGATGTTGCATTGAAAGGCTTATATTCCAGATAAATGTTAATGAGCTTTACCTGCACTACAGAACAGTGACAACCTTCTGACTAAAGACGCGATCTGACCCATCGCACAACCATCAGTGGATCTAATGCTTAAAGTTTTCTTCTTTTAAAAGAGCTGCTTCAGCATTTCACACCAGCGTGTTGGTGGGAAAACAAAGCCGAGAGCAGTCTTGGTGCGATCGTGTCTGTTGCGTTACAGAGAAGTGTTTCTACATGCAGATTCAAGGCGGCTGTGGGGAGAAACAGCCCCAGGCTCTTCCATAGAATTAAGGTCAGACGCTGCGAAGGCTCAAGACTGTTCTCTGAAGAACGTTTCCAACGCTGAAACATTTGATTTTTCTCAACACACACACACACATTTCATGTCACGCAGGTTTCAGCACAACTTCAATACCACTGCAAAACAAAGACTAAAAACTCTAAAGCATTTCACCAAATGTCTGTAGATTGGAAAGAGTGAAGAGCAGAAAGAGGCCCGGAGCAGCCTCAGTCTGGATTGTAAACAGATAAAAGTATTTATATCATGAAGTCCACCACGTGCTGGAGTACATGCAGCCTGCCTGGAGCCACGAACAAAGCCCACTCCAGGACAGGGGAGGATTGTATGAAGCATTTTGGTGACCTTCTTGCTGGTAATTCAGGGGTGTCATGATATCATAGTACTACTGAATCTTTAGGTGCTGACGAGAGAACGGAGAAAGGCACTGTGGTGTCTGATTGGCAGTCAGAGATCAGCTGACAGCCTCTCTGTTGGCTCAAGGCGGGGCAAGTCCATCAATCGTTTTCACGGTCATCGTCGTCATCCTCCTCTTCACTCAGCCTTGTCTTTCCTCTTGCCCGTGAACGGCACTTTACTGGCTACCGTCGAGCCGACGGTGGAGACGCCGCCGGCCACGGCAGAGACGCCGCCCTTCACTAACCCCACCCCCATCGAGGGCACTGTGGTCACAGCAGACTTTGTGATCTCCAGGCTTTTGCCTCCAACCCAGGCCACTCCACCCACAGCGGCCCCAACAACGCCCTTGGTGACATTGAAGAGGCCGCCGGTCACCCGCCACATCATGCCAGGAGGAGCCGCCGCGTGGTCTTTACCAGAATCTGAAAATAATCACACACACAGCATCAACATACACACTGGGCCTCCAGTATCACACATGAAGTGTTAACTACACCAGCAGCACTGTGGGACTGACTCAGGTGTGCTTTCTGTGTTCAGACAGAGGCCGTTCTACTGTCGCACAAATCCTAACAGGAACTATTTCACCAAAATGCACCTTGGATGCGTGTTGGTGCGTCACAGAAAAGCCAATAATATGGCAGAAAAGTCATGAAATAAAATAAACCAACCTTAAAAACTGTAGTAGTTTTAATTATCATTGATAACTATCATTGTTAACTAGCACAGTGCAGCACTCAGGCTGACGAAAAGGGAAATTTTCATAAAACAAAACACTAAACCTAAAATATTTGACTTGAGGATTACAAATGAATAACTCTAATTAGGATACCAATTAGGATGCTGCCTATTAACTTAGCTAAGCTAATAGGCAGCATCAGTATGTAGGATATAGACATAAAGGCGGTGTGGAATTTTTGATGATTTTGACATTTTTCTTAAATTAAAGTTATAATCTGGTGACAATTTCATCACCTTCAGTAGAATCACTGCATTTGTAAAAGTGGAGGAAACATTAGAAAGAAAAAAATCATTGTTTACAAAAGCAAGAGAAGAGGATTGACTGAACCTCTGCCAGCAGCTCAGAGTCGCTGCTCTTAAAAGGTACTTTTTTGCAACTTCTATCTGCAAGTTTAGTTAAAACATTCCCCACAAGGGGGCAGCATCTTACCGGGAAGGGTTTTAGATGTGTGATGTGAAGCTTGTTTAAAAACCTTTTGATAACTTTATTTTTTATTAGTTTTACCCTCATTTCCTCAGAGATTTCACCTTTTGCCAGGCTTCTATTGTAAATACGCATGTTTTCTTAATGACTTGCCTGTTTAAACACAGGTTATGTTAACGTCCACCACCCGGTGGTACAAACTGGTATTACATGAACGCAACAGCCTGACTTTAATCTGTCGATGGCGTTACAGCCAGTTTTTCAGATATTTGGTCAAATTGAAACAAACAAGTTAAATACTTCATGACTTTAGATAAAACTTAATCATAATCGTCTGGGGAAAATATTTTGCTAATCAGTCCCGTAGATGTTTACCAACTTCACTAATTACACAGTTGTGTAATTGTTGGCTCTGTGCCACCGGTACGGTTAAAAAACAGTCAGCTAAGATGAACATTTATTATTATTATTATTATTAACATTACTGCTGCTTTAAAAGAGCACCTCTGGGACTTCTTAACAACCCCATGTGCTTCACCCATTAACAACTGTGATGCTGAGTGAGCTGCAGTAGGCAACTAAACTGGTGCAAAGTGTCTCAGTGTCGGGACACAAATAGCAGACTGGAGCTGCAGTCGCTCTTACACAAACAAGCGTATTTCCCCTGATGAACCAACAGATTCTGAAATAGCAGCAGGCAACATGTAGGCACAGATTGCACCATATTCCCCTGATGATATTCCAGCGTTCCAGCCCCGGGAGCTCGGCGCTTACCCTCTGCGGACTGGCTGTCGGTGGATTCAGCTTCGTCCGAGGCAACGCTGGTCCCAGGCTGGGGCTCCACATTAACAGTGTTTACATTCTGGAAAACACAAGAAAAAGCCAGGCTGTCTTTACTCTGGGCTTTGTAGTACTCCTCTGCTTTAAATACCTAATCAGGCCGAACCTTCCAGATCCTCTGGCTCGAGCAGCTTCGCATGAGTCACAGATCCAAATAATCCTCATGTATCTTAAACTGGGCCTCTTCTGATCGAAGCAAGCAAACTCTCCTCTGATTAGCTGTCCCTTGAAAAGAGGGGTTATACAGATCTACCTTTGCATCTGTATGATGTAATGCAGACCCCAGGGTAGGAAAAAAAAAAAAAAAACTGTCTGAGACTGAGAGTTTGGCCTCACGGGGATTACGTCTGCAACTTCTGACCACAGTATTTTAATTTTTGGCCATGTTTAATATGAGCACATACAGTGTGACTGATGTGAGTTCACAGCACTTAACTGTCAAATTCAGAATATGCCAGCATGTTCCTTGGGGACAACTTTGCCTCTTTTTTTTTTTTTAGACAACATAAAGATGGACTTTCTGAATTTTAAATAAATCAGTTTACTGGTCATATTTTGGCTTAAAAATGCTGTTATCACTGATAACTAACCACTGGATAAAAATATCCTTACATTTTATTTAGACAGCACATTATATTGTAAGCAAAGACCCAAATAACAATGAATCCCCTAAGAACAAGAAGCTGGAGACAGCAGGGTGGGGGGG
>JASGAU010346746.1:440-21328 GCA_030220045.1 Australoheros facetus
CCCAACACAATAAAAGACAAGCAAATGCTTACAGAGCTTAACTGCACTCACAAAGGCTGTGAATTAACATGTGTAAACTGATTAGTACGCATGACAAAAATAAATATGCTGCATATACAAACGCACCAAAGATTAAAACATAAATGAGTTATGACGCAAAATAAGTTTCCAGGTGACTGAAAAACTGATGAATGCCTGTTGTAGATTTTGTTTCCTGCAGCTGGCTGAAACTGTCGGCCTCTGTACATTAAGAACAGTGGTTCCAAACCCAGGATGTCTGGTAAATCCTTCCCTGGAAAACTCATCACAGAGGATGCGATGAGACTAATCAAACGATCGTCCATCAGTCAAATCCTTATTTAGCTTTCTGCAGCATGCAGTAAAACAAGAAAATAAATGTTTACACGCAGCAGAAGATGATTCAGCACACACAAGAGGCACTAACAGGCAGAATTCAAGCCAAGAGTGAAATGCACAAATGATGAGACCTGAACAAATAATCTGGCAGAGTAAAGAGGAGGCACAGATAAACAGGTGGGTGTGAATGGTGGCATAAGGGTTATTTCAGAGGGGGAATAGAAGGATTTATGGTTATTTCACCTGACATAAAGAGTCAGGTACGAGACACCATGAACAGGTCACCAGGCTTTCAGTGTTAGTCCATCTCAGGGCTAATACAGAGACACAAACAATCCTGCACTCTCACATTTACACCTACAGCCAAGTTAGAATCACTTATTAAACAAACAATCGTGTCTTTCAACTGTGGGAAAAAGTCTGTATTTGGGGCTGTCTCAAGTCATTCCAGCTCAAAAGCCTAATTTCCAAGTGAAGTTACAAGAAACTGTTGTAAGTGTGCTACTATCCAATCACACACACACATTCATACAATGCTTTTATCTATACACAAGCACACTTATCTAACACACATGAATGTTAATAGATCAGGGGCAACCCAGGGTTCAATGTCTTGCCCGAGGATACTTTGATCCACGGGCAGGAACACAGTGACTCCCTTAAACTTATTTATGATGCACAAACATTTATTGTACTAGAAATCATAGAAAGATATTTCCATGTTTAGTTTTCAGAAACAAGGCACAATGGGTCACTCGCACCACACATGTAATTCCTGCTGCCCTACACGTGTTAATTCACAGCCTTTGTAAGTGCAGTTAAGCTCTGGAAACATTTGCTTGTCTTTTATTGTGTTGGGTTCATTTTGCTGTAGTTGCTCTCTTTTAAAAAAAAACAAAACAAAAAAAAACATCATTGCTTGTGCAAAAAAATTTCATTCAAAGCATTCTTTTTGAATTTTAATACCACCACCTCCTACAATATTATGCACTTAAGATACTGCATGTGTTGATCTGCTGTTCAGTATAGCCCCCAAGGAATGAGACCTGGCCTGAGTAACAGTTGCTGTAAACTGCAGAGTTCAGCTGTTTTATCTATTGAGCCTGTAATAAAAGGGTACTTTTTGAGGTGTTTTTTAAAAAAAAGATTTCAGTAGCTGGTCATTGCAGGATGAAGCGCTGTTCTATTGGAGCAGTATTGTATGTATTTTGGTTGTTTTGCTTATAAAAGTTAAACTAGAGTGTCTAGTAATGTGCACTGGAATTAGTTCTACCCACCTCAGAGCTTGAAGCCTTGAACACCATAAAAGATGCTAAAAATCTCAGCTCACTCTGCACAAACATTTTAAATGAAAAGAAGAAAACCAATCAAGGACAAAAATCTAACTGACAGCAGAGAAATTTAGGGGAAAAACAAAAGAAAACAAACAAAAAAAAAAACCCCAGAACATTTTCAGCTCTGCCAGGTTGTTTCAACAGCTTGAGGGTTGAAAGCTAAAAGCTTCCTTTTCAGCCCATAAACGCAACAGCTTGTAATGACACCACCTAGACTAAACTTTTCCTTCTGAAACTGTCACATTGACCTTCTCTTATGTCCACCTCTGCTGCAGGATATGCACTGTATTTGGGTGCGACTTGTATTTCACAGAGGTCACACCCTGCTTGCAGCAGCTGACAGACATTAAAGCAGTGGCCAGTGTTTAGCAGCATGTGTGAGTTTCAGCAGGGACTTCGGGGCTGGTGTAAATTATTCAGCAATGGTGGGTTCCTCTCAGGGCGGATGGAAGTAAAAGCAGAGCATCCTCTCCTTCCCTCCGCTGACCCACTCAGTGCCATCAGCAGTTCCCAGCATGCAGCCTGGCCACATTAATTATTCATTGTTATAACGCTGTGAAAGGTATACAGAGGCCTTCAGCTCTCTGCTTCTGCGTCTTTATCGCTCCCTCTTTCCCTCTGTCCCTCCACCACACATTCTCCCTCAGAGCCAATAAAAACCCAGTTTTTCCAAAAAAAACAACAACAAAAAAACAATACTTTGTAATTTAGAGATTTAATTCTTTACCCTTGTTTGTTGCTCAGATGTGAAAACTTGAAAAGTAGTTAAATAAGCAAGAGAAGAAATGAGACATTTGTCTGTATTAGCTGACAGCAAAAGTACTCTACAGAGCCTTCAGCACTGCATCGGGGACCTATTATGCACATTTCCAGCTCCATATTTTTAATGTTGGACTCTGGAGTAGTTTTGCATGATTCTCAATTCAAATTAATCCTTATTTATACCAATAAAAGGCCTCAGTGCAGCCCCTTAGTTCACCCACTGTCTGAAAAAATTATTTGAGCTCCTCTCCCTTTAAGGCCACTGTCTTGCCACTGACTGGTTGCATCTTGCAAACAGAAGGTTTGAAGGGCAGGTGGGTAGGGTTTCTTTGCTTACCGTCAGAGCTGTGTGCCTGAAATGACCACATTAGGATCCCCATGACATCATGCTGAGTAGAAAAGAGTAGAAAAAAATGTTTTGGCTACATAAGTGTAATTTTATCATATTTTTGTAACTGGTTTTGAGATATTGTTTGAGTAACAATTACTATATACTACAGAGTCTCAAGAAAATTAGTCAAAAACTGAATTTGTTCTTCACTGTTCAGCTCATGAGTTCTGTCATTATACAGATATTACCAGGACAGTTCAAAACTAGGCCAATTTACAACATTTGAGAAGTGGCTCACACGGCCCTCACCCACCTTGAATGTAAGGACTCTTGTGTCTTTATGCTCTTTGTGAACTTCACATCAGCCTTCAACAGCAGCCTTCACACTTGGACTGAGCTCCTTCCTCTGCAACAGGGTTCTGGACTTCCTGACAAATAGGTCGCAATCTGTAAGGATCCACGGTGTCTCCTCCTCTCCCATCATCCTGAGCCCTCTTCTGTTCACCCTGCTCACATATGACTGCTCAGCAAAACACCCATTGTGAAGTTTGCAGGTGCAGTGGTCAGATGCATCGCTGACAACGATGAGTCCGGCTACAGGCAGGTGGTGGAACACCTGGAGGGTTGGTGCAGAGAAAACAACCTCTGCATAAATGTGACAAAAACAAAGGAGATGATCATGGACTTCAGAAGACACTCCCCTCACCTGGGGCAATAACACTTCCAGTCTGGTCAGGAAGGCACCACCTCTACTTCCTCAGGAGGCTGAGGTGAGCTGGACTCAGTCCTCTCCTCATTCTACAGATGTGTGCTGAGAGCATCCCGTATCACTGCGTGGCACGGAAGCTGCTCTGCGGCAGAGAAGAAAGCTCTGTAGAGGATGCTGAAGACTGCAAGGAAGACTGTTGGAGTCAGCTTCTCCACCACCACAAGCATTTACACCTCCAGATGCAGGAAAAGGACCGCCTGCATCCTGAAGGACCCCACACACCCAGCACACACACTTTATGTTCCATTCCCTTAAGGCAGCAGGCTGAGGAGCATTAAGAGCAGGACCACCAGACTGAGGAACAGCTTCTTCTTTTTAGTTGGTTTGTAAAATGTTTGTGAAATAATGAGACTTGTCTTTTCTCATGTGAATTTGTAAATTTTGTTTGATGAGATGTGGATTATTGTATCTGCAGTGTATGCAAGCTTGTTTCCACAACTGGAAAAAGCACTTTTTTTTCATTCACTTCAGGTTATTATCTCAAAATTTTGACTTGAAAAAAACCTTGAAATTTCTAGTTATTTTCTCAATTTTGAGTTATTTTCTAAAATATTTGAGTTAGCAAGTCAAAATTTTGAGATACCTAACTAGAAAAAAATAAATAAATCAATGGCAGAAACAAGTTTCCATACTAGCAGGCTGTTTTCATGAAACTGTGGGGGCTTGTTGACGGACACTACTTGTTCTTTAATTTTTCATGCATTAAGGACATACTTGAAGTTTTCAGTATCAAATACTTTTCTTCACAATGCGAGAGTCCTCAGAGAGTAAAAATACGTGCTGAGAAGGCTGCTAATGCTTAATTCATTGAGCTGAAAGAATCCTCATCAACACATTTATTCACCAACTGCAGTGAAAGGCATCGACACAAGAGAAGAGTGGATCATTCTGTGTGGGTCTGAAAATGAAGAGTGCGCATTAAGTTTAATTAACATGAAGATTTTTTTTTCTTCTCAGTTTAATTTTAGGTACTTTCCACTTTGGGTTTGCTCGTATAAACTAAAAATGTTTAGTTTGAGTTTTACTTTTGAAGATTATGAATTGGTCTGGGGTGTGTTTGACACCCTCATATAGACGTCACAGTCTCTATTAGCACATACATCAAAGCCCCCTCAGTTCATATGTTGACAAATCTTGTTAAATTTAGAGACACAAACTGAAGCTTAGTAAAAATTACTAAGTGTTGGAAACATGAGCACACAGTGACATCCACCGCTGTTTTCTGGACTCCACATCTTGAAGCCTCGTTGTTTTTGCCCCAGAAGTCAGCATGTTTGGATGTAGTGTTGTGGAGATGTACTGGAGATCAGGGGTTCTAGTTTTGAACGTTTACTGGAAGCTAAATTCAAATGCACACATTTATTGTTTGGGGATTCTTTATTGAGTTAAACTGGGGGTATTATTTACGTGACAGTTTATAGAAGGTGAGGGAAAAGAGAGGGACTGTCCATCCTGCCTGTGTCAGAAAGAAAACCTTAATCAGAACTGTTCACAACTTATAATTATTTGTCTTGAGAACATAAATTCTGTGTTGCATAGTTTACAAAAAAGTGAGTGTTAATATAGATGTTAGCAGTACTCTGTGGTTGTCTCCATAGTGGATGTGTAGCAAAATATGTGTAACTGATTAAAGCATAGTGTTGTTGAATTATTTATTGAAATTTGTGTAAATATTTATTCGTGTTACATTTTGGTTTGGCCCTGGTTTATGTAGATATTTAGCTTTTCATTTGGTCCCCCCCCCCCCCCAGGCCATTCCAGATACTCACCTGAGGCAGGTAGGGTATAAAAGGGAGCCAGCTGCTTTCAGAGGGGTTGGTGTGTGTTGGTGAACTGACTCCAGGTATCCACCAACTCTACCCAGCCTGGTCAGCAAACTGCATTCTTAAGTTACAGGGATGTAGACACACATATCTGTTAACTAGTGCTAAGTGGGACACTAATACAATCCTATTAGGCCATGCAGGCACACAAGGACGAGTTATACAAAAAAAGAAAAATCTCAATTTATCATTATTACCAGGGAAACTACCACAGCGAATGATCTGCCTACATTTCACTCTATCCCTGGCGTCCTCCTCTGTCAGACCAGCCCTCTGCATGTCCTCCTTCACTGCATCTTCTCTGCAGTCATCCTTTTTTCCTCTGGTCTAGCAGCTCCATCTTCATTGTTTGTCTACTGTATCCACTATCCCACCTCTGCACATGTCCGAACCACCACAGCCTCTCTAACTGCTCAGAGCTCTCTCTGATGTACTCATTTCTAATTCTGTCCAAATGCTTTAAACATGCTTTTTAATTTAATGGTGGCCACTTTAACATTGGAGCCTATGGCTATTGACGCACTTTTGGAGTCAGCCTCAAGTGTTCAAATAAGCAACTGGTACTTCAGTGTTAGTTTCTTTTAGCTCTTGAGGTTGCCACTTGGGTCACACATGGCGTGTAGTAGCTTGAGTCCCTAGTTTGACTCCAGTGGGCTTGACCTTTATTGTTCTATCTAAATAGGGACAAAAAATAACCTCTTTACAGTCAGTGACTCTGCGAGGGGCAAGTAAAACAGTAGAGTTTATCTTGCATACCTTTATGTAAACTAGTCTGGAGTGAACGCACTGGTCTTTATCTTGCGTGAAACAAGAGTAAGGTGGCACATCATGTGCATGATTGTGATGCAAGAGGATTTGACTTCTGGGAGGACACAATCTTCTTATTCATTCTCTCGTTTGTGTGTTTGTTTGTGTGTGTGTGTGTGTGTGTGTGTGTGTCCCGACCCACTGTAATCCTGTGGCACACGTTTCAGGATGGAGTGACTGCCAAGAATGCAAACTCAGGTCTAATGAAAGAGCTTACAATCCATCATGAGCTGCATCTAACCTCTGTCATGAAGAGATGCATGAAATGAGGCAGTATAGCAAACACACATTCATGTTTATTACCATTTACTATTTACATAAGACTATAACTCATTAGACTTTTTGACATAGACTTTTCATTTAAAACATTCATATGTTTTCCACAATCCCTTTTTCTTGTCAAAAGAAAAAGTTTTTCATACCCAATAGTAACAACTGTACAAAGACAGCCCGATGGGTACAATAATTTAATTAAAAACTTCTTATTTTCATCAATGCAAATCATGTGACCACAAAAACAACAGCTCAAGAGTTCCCATCAGCCCCCCCAACAGCTGAACTGAGTGATCACAAATAACTAGAGCTCATTATGTACATGCACTAAAGTGCTAGTTTTCAAAAGGCATGCAAATATTTGACCCATATTTGTACAACTGCCTTCCAAATATGCATAAGGTTATTCAGTTTGTTCTCATCCATCTTCTACATGTCTACAGAGTCAAACATTCATCCCAATGTACAAATAAAGACAGACACGAGCATCGGAAATGACATCATGTGTCTCCGCTTCAGACCCGGTGAAGCAGATTGTTTTTTTTGTTTGTTTGTTTGTTTGCTTCCTTGTTTTTGTCTTTTCTCTCCTTGAAAATAAACACAAAAGTAAAGTGAAGCTTTAAAGGCTGACAAAATAAAGACAGGATGTTCTTATTTTAAAAAAAAAATGTTTGCATGAATGTGTATGGGACACGGATGAAGATGAAAAACTGGTGTAAAAAATAAAAATGTAAACACAGGAGCAGTTTTCACCTGAAAAAAGGAGCAGAATTGTGGCTAAAATATATGTATGTAATAAATACATACATACATATACATATATATATATACACAATCACACACACACGCACAGACACACACATGGGTGATGATTAACTCAGGCACCTCTTATGGAAATGTCTTTTTCAATGATTTTACAGTACATTCCAGGTTCCTCTAAAAAGAGGTTCTGGTTCCTCGATGGTCAGCTGGTGCTACTGGGTGGATCCCATCCCCCCCGCCTTCAGGCTCCTCTTGAGGGAGTCCCTAGATTTGGGGGGGGTTTCTGAGGTACTGGGTCTGTTTAGGCAGAGGTGGAGCAGGAGGTAGAGGACAGCCTCACGGTGGCTCCTCGCCCTCCAGGATGGTCTTCCGGTGTCCTGGCGGCGGGAAAGTGAACCTTCTCTTCGATCCCTCACTCCACTTGGGGGAGGAGGAGGGGGAGCGGGCGGCCCAGCGCGAGGGGGGGCGGCGGTTGGCCGGGCGGGCCGGTCTCAGGAAGCAGGAATCCAGAGGCGGTGCCACCGGAGAGCGAGGCAGGTCCTGCCAATGACAAGGAGCTGTCAGAGAGGGAGGAGAGCAACGAGGTGCCTGCAGCTGTTTGCCACCGAGGAAAACAGGAAGCGAAGAGATTCAAACATTGAAACATGAAGGGGAGAAAGTGAAAGAAAAGCGAGCAAAAGGGCAGATGTATAAATGATGTGCACATAAAATAATAATGAGTACTGTAATGAAAGACTGACATTTTATGAGGAACTTTTATGTCTTCACCTGACTGTTTTCTTTTAAATCAATGCCAGGTTGTTAGGTAGGTCATGGACAATTTAACCCTAGATCTAAAATTGATGAGGACTGTGTCGTAACAGAAGAGGAACAAGATCTTGAGTTCACTGGCAGAACCACAATATAAATTTAGGACCTGCTGCACAATAAAAAAAGGCAGCATACACTGTTTCAACAGTGGTTATAAGGACTTCAGCCTTTCACTGTTTGACCTTAATGCAGTTTTTTTAATCTAACCTGTGCCGTCTGCTTCATCTGAAAAGTGCTGACTTAACGTAAAGGTAATTTTGGTGTTTGGTGGTGGTGTTTGGGTGTACGGTGAAGCATTGTTCCTGTCTAAATGCAAATGTCTTTAAGCAGATACTGCACTAATTCACATGAAAAAAAAAATGCTTGAAGCTGGAGATCAAATTACTGCAAATAAGTGACAGACATTTAACCTTCTCCCCCTAACTGGAACGTGCAATCCTGCCAAACAGGCAAGCAAACTAAGAAAAAAAAAGATTACATAGTTATTGCAGATATCGACATTTAGCTATGGAAGCACACGAGAGTCAATTTGGGCAGCTGTTTTAACCTTCCCTCTCCCACTTAATAGCACTCAGTTACTCAGGGGACACAAGAGCTAATGATGCACACCTGCTACCACTATCACTGGTTGAGTGAGCAGTGCAAGCAGCCCACATCGCTTCATTTGACACATTTTAAACAAAGTTAAACAACCTTGCGTTCAGTGATTTGTGATAACTGACTGGTATGATGGCAAAACATGAAACCTAAATCAGCAGTATAACATACATGATTTAAAAATTCCCTGCAAACAAGCATTATAATGCATTTGGTTTATTTATTTTAGTCTATTTTTGAGAAACTCAAGACTCCAGATACATGGATTGTATATAAAAGATGAGAGTTCTGAAGGTCAGTATCTTGGTAGGGTGACCTGTCAATGAGACGGTAATCCCATCTTAATGCAGACCCTGCTTAATAGTCCTTTTTGACTGTAATAAGGACCATAACTTTGAAAATGAAAATTATTTTATGTCCGCTAAGACTCAACATTTACTGAAGTATTAGAGTAAGGAACCCAACGCCCATAGACTTCTATTCAAATGGACTACTTTTTACAACTGGAGGAGTCACCCCCTGCTGGACATTAGAGAGAATGCAGGATTAAAGGGACCCAGAAGTTCTAACTTTTTTTTTTTTTACAGACTATGATCAGAAGTCATAGGTATATTTGCTTAATAATGCAGAAAAACATGCAGAAAAACATACACAAAAACCTTAAACAAGCCAAGTCCATAGTTCAAAGTAAGAATCACACAGCGACTCTTTGCAACTGGGGGGGAGGAAAAAAAAAGGTGATTGTCTTTTTTTGCATTTACATTTGCGTTGTCAGCATTTTTGCATTTGGTGACCGATTGAAATACTTGTGGTAACCAATTGGTCGCCCACAGGTTGAGTGTGAAACATGCTCAAACACTATTTTCATGTGTGGCTGTAGCATAATTAGAAGTTTAAAGAATTCAACTCAGAATTTTTACGCCTCACACAACCAACTCTGAAGTCATCTAGGGTTTTAAACTGCAGCTGAATCATCACTTGACTCCTAGTGTGCTATCAGAGGTCACTGCAGGCATCAGGTGATGGACAAAACTGTTCTATGGCCATAAATACATGCAGTCCATTTGTGTATAATTTTGCAATGACAGTAACATCTAAATATTTAAATTTGTGAAGTGTAAAAAACATTGGTAAGAAAGCTTTATGCATCTGTCCACTGGATGAAAGCAGAAAGTAAAGAAATGAGGGCCACAGGAAGAAGGAAAAAAAAAAAACAAGACTGTGAGTGAGTTTGTCTTTCCCCCCTTACAGTGAAGTCAGAGCGTGATTGAGTGAACGATCACACCACTGGCCTGATTTATAAATAGCTCATCTCCAGGCGTTAGATTTCATTTGAAGGATGGAGGACGAGAAGGCCGCAAAGCAACAATCTAGTTCTGCTAAAAATACATGTGAGTTAGGCTGCGGTGTGGTGAGAGGGTGAACTGGAGGAAAAATAATTTGGATGGATGGACGCATGGATGAAGCATGAAGAAATGTGCTACACAACCTGCAGGAAGTCCAGATGAAAAACAGGTCACAGAGTTTAATAGGACTCGTCTGCGCCAAACCATCAATAAATCATTTGGTAATAAATACAACTGATGGGAATAAAGACGAGTCATTTAATGGGCGGCTTGTGGGTTAATGCAAGATTTCCCATGTGATGCCAAAGCATCAGATCAAACAATACCACAGGTCAGGCACCAGTAATATATACAGGAAGTCTGTGTACAGGAGTGGATATTAAAAACATGAACACAACTTCTCAATTATTGGCCTTAAAAGAAAGATCCACCTTAAAACACTTTAGTGAAAGACAACTGGCTTCCACATTTTAATCAAAGTGAAGGAAAAGCAGAGTTTTATAAGAGAAATAAATAAAAATCTGTTTAGATCAAACATTTCCGTGTCCGTGAATTACCCTTAATTAAAATATAAATACAGTATGACCAAAAAGATTTTTTATATTTTCACACAAGTTGCAAAAATAGATAAAGAGAGCCCAAATAATCAAATGGCATGAAAATATCAAACTCTGTCATTTATTTATTGAGGAAAATAATCAAATATTAAATACATGTGAGGAGGGGGTTAATCAATTGAAATTATAGCTGAGTAGTTTCAATCAGTGGAATGCCAATCAGGTGCTCACACCCTGATCTATCAGAGTCTGGTCTTCACAACACGTTTGTGGAAGTGTATCGTGGCACGAACAAAAGAGTTTTTGCAGCTAATCAGGCTGGAAAAGATTAAAAGAGAGAGAGAGGTCAACCAGCAGCATTAGTCCAAGAGGAATACAGCAGTCAGGGAGGTCACAAATATTCATATAGATTTGTCACTCACAGATATCTACTTTTGGGACTTCTGTGAAAATCTGATCATTATTTCTATTCAGAGATGTAGAAACTTCCAAAGATTTTTAACACCCCTGTAAATTTAACCAAATTTTGTTTCCTCCCTTCATGCCAGGCCTGCTCTATTTGAATCCATGAAGGCGTCTGTTGATTGCAGACGCTGATAATGATTATCCAGTTTGTCTTTGAATGTTGTCGATTTGGCCACTGCTGAAGTCTTTTTTTTCTATCTCTCTGATAGTTAATTTTGGTTTTTCAGCATAAAGCCTAGTAAATGCTCACTGTTTACCGCTCACCACATTTATTTTTGTGCACACCATAAGTAACGGCACACCTGTTGGCACCTGCTGCACTTTGGTGTTGTCACGGCTTGTTATGCACATCTTGATTTTTGTAACCTGACACACAAAAAAAATTCAATAAAACATTAAAATAAAAAATCTCCATAGTTTCCTTGATTCCTGTTTCCACTTCCTCTGTTCCTAAACCAGTGCTGATGTGGAGGTTTTTTCTAAGTGGTCACAGAAGACTGGAACGAGTCTGACGTACCCTCAAGCACCAGTATAAACGGTGGGCAACACAACCAACACAGTGACCATGAGCCAAGCTTAATGATAGCCTCCTTCACTTGCATCCACATGTTCCCATGAATAGCTACTAAATGCAAGTTCATTATTTGGAATCAGCTCCAAACTTTTCATATGCCTGATTTGACACTGAATACTGAAGGGACAGGCCTCACCCGACCATGAAACTGCTTGTCAGTCAATCATCCAGTTACATTTGAGCCTTTAAAAATGGGCGACTATGTATAAAAATGGCATTAATTTCTAAACAGCTAATGAAAAACTTTTGTTAGAGAAGTAAAGCTGAAAACCTGCACTTCAATCAGAGGCAAAAGAGGCAAAATTGCATAATAATCCAAATATTTACAGAGCTAACTTTAAAGAATTTCTTTTTAAATTTTGGCTTTATAACCACAGAGCTGTTACTGGCTAATGATGGGGATGTTTTTCAGGAAGACTTTCATTAAACAGCCACATTTGAGAAATGTTGGAAGTTATGACCTGCTAACACTTCCTTCCAATGCAACTTCTGAGATGAACAGTATGACATGGTGAGAATATAAATTGCAAAGAAGTGTATCTAATGGTGGATTTTCCCTTTAAGCATGCACAGTATACCAAAACATTTACTTCATTTCTACCAGAAATGACACAAAACCCAGACAGCGCACAGAACGCGGTGAGTGTTAGCAGCCCGCCTTCACTGGTTAATCTTTGTTAGTCTGAGAGGAAATGGTGAGGGCGAACTGTAAGAAGACGTAAGAAAGTACTGCGTGGACAAATATGTGAAAAAAGAAGTACAATATTACAAGAAGACATCACAGTCCATCTAGTGGCACACATAAAAAAAGAGAACCTGGTAGAAACACAGTGTTAGAATAATCCAGTAAGGCCGTATGCAGTCCAAACAGACAACAATCAACCTGCGAATGTGTGAAATGTCCAAGAGTCGACTTTTATGTCCTGTTCACTGGTAACACTTTGGCACAAACATCAAAATCCACCAGTGATCAAGACGTAACCTGAAGACTCTTTGAGTTACATGAGTTAAAGGACCATACCAGTGATTTTGCACGATTTTTTCCAAATCAGTGACAAATAGCATATATTTTATGTTACCACCAAAGTGGTTAGCTTTTTTATATAAGTGTGACAACAAATTTGTTTAAGCTTGAACCTTTCTTTAGATACATATTGAAATAAAAGTTTTAGTAATGCTAAACTTCAGAATTTTGTCTACAAGAAACTTAATTTCACATAATTTTGTTACTGTGCTGTTTGCTTTATGTGGTTATCAACCATCTTGTTAAACAGCATTGTACAATAATGTGACCTCACATTTGTCTAAAGATTGGAGGTTTTCATTAAAAAAATAAAAATAATATTGACTCTGGTCTCATCCCCTTCTCTGCTGGAAAATCTGAGATTCATTGTCACTGTTTTCCACATAAGAACTTTGGACTATTTCTGGAGAATCAGGTCAGAATAATTTCTTAAGTTTGTCCTTTCTCAAGTGTAGCACACAGGACAAACAGATGAGTTTTAGCTGCTAGTTCACCTAAAGCTCTATCTGGTCTAAGTGAGGGTACTGCCTGGACAGAGTGTGCAGAAGGAGGCACACGTGATAATTGGACAGCTGTGCTATCCAGAGATCGGCCCAATCGGACATTACGCAGATCTAATGTCTAATACAATCTGCCAACTAATGTCAATTCATATGCATCAGAAATCTGTTTTCTCGCATGCACCTCAGTCAAATGTTGTCTAGAAAAGTTTAGGGCTGCAGTGTATGTGTGAAATCACCTTTATAAATACAAGGGCGCCAATAGTTTCAAATTGAGGGGCCAACATGCACGAAGAGCCAGATTGGCTACCAAAACATAAAACAGAGAAACTCAGATTATACACACAGTGGAAGTGGGATTTCATTCTCTGCAAAGATTATTCTCATGTGCTAAATTTAGAGGTAAACTTAGGAATCTGTGCAGTCAGTTATATGAAGAGTTACCAAGATAGTTGCTGCTCTCAGTCACAGTGGACCTCACTGATTTATGCTATTTAACAAATAAATCACTCTTATGCAAGTCTCTTTAAGTTGTACAGTACAGAGATTTTATTTATTAAAATCTGGTCATTTAAAATAGTGGATGTGAGTCACAGGTAATGTTCTGCAACATGCAAAAACACTGGTATGGCCCTTTACAAAAAATTGATGATCCACCAAAAAATATGAGCATGCACGCATTAACTGGAAGAAACAGATGCATGGCCGTCGCACGACTTTTGACACCACTCCGATGGCTTCACACACTGTCACTGTGCTATCCTGTGAAGCATGCATTAATGAAGAGGGGGGAGGTGGGGGAGGTCTGCAGGGTGTGAGGTGAGAGGTTCCTGTGGTTGGTGAACCCACTGCCAAAGGTCGTAGAGGCAAAGTAGGAGGAGGAAGAGGAACTTACATCACGGAGACAAGCAGATTTAGAGTCCCCAAGGAGTTGTTAGTATGACAGTGTGGTTCTGGATCAGAGCATAGAGGACAGGGAGGAGGAGATAAAGCCCAGAGGGGAGGAAAGGGGTGGGGGAGGACAAGAAGGAAAGATAGAGCGGGAAATGTTAATCGGTAAAAATCAAGCAAAGGGGGAAGAGATCAAAGAAAAGTCAGGTATAATTGAAGGCAGAAATAAGGTGGATGATTTCAGCCTGCGGACCACCCAGCCAGCAGTAAACACACACCCATTCACTTTAAACCTGGAATTTTTAAAAGGGGAGGAGGGTAGATACTCACAGGCTAGTCAGGAAGTATTAAAGATAATTTTACAATCAGTAAGAAAGGCTGCAAACACAGCAAAATAGGGTTGGGCAATATGATTATGATGTGACTTGACAGGCATTTAATTCACTGCAGTGCTGAGACAATTACTCAGAGAAGACAAAATATAGATTAGAAACAACATAACAGTGAGTTTATGTGGTGTTGGAATAAAAAAAATAGTTCCCGAGTGGGAAAATTTGAGTGGATACTGCCTAAACAACTTTGAAAATCTGCAAAATATTTTGAGACATGTTGAGTTGACATCATACAGACAAAAATGCTAATTCACCTACTGCACATAATTTTTTGGTAATCATTTAATTTGTGCTATGCCATCAGGTTGTGAGCAACACAGGCCTTGAGACTGGTAGGCAACTGGTTGGTGACTGCTTGGTAACCACTGGTTGTTAGGAAACAATGATAATTTCCCCAAGTGGTCGGTGAGTGGCTGTTTGCTGTCATTAGATGAAATTGTTCACATAGTGGTGATTGCACTGAAAACTTCCTTGCAATTGCTTTGGTTGGTAGTAGATTGCCGCAATCGCCCGTTATTTTATGGAAGACACCAACTTGTCTGCAAACACTTGCCTAGTACTTGCTAAGAAGTTGAGCACTGTGAGGAAAGTAAATGTAAAAATTGTACCTTTTGAAATGTGTTTGTGGTCAGGCACAAGTTTTACTATGAAGGTGAAAGGTCTCCACTTCTGGTCTGTGTTTCATTACCCCTCTCTGGGTCCTTAGCAAGTGTTTGCAGACAAGTTGGCGCTTTAACGCAAACAACTGAAGCAATTACATGCAGGTTTTGGGTGCAGCACACTCTTTGTGACTGATGGCATCTAGAAAGCACAAGAATGCACAGCAATATTTGGGCTGGGAGCATCTTGTTAGGTTGATAGCGTAATAGACACTAGGAGCTTGCTTTTCAAAAACATAAAGCTGTGTGCCTGAGACAACCACATTAAGGATATTTCTTCACCACAAAGAAAGAAGAACACAAAAAGTGTCTAAAACCGAGCATTAAAGAGCAATCTGGATTACTTGCACACTGACCTCATTATTTAAAACTCAGCGGCACCCAAATGTAGTGGGTTCACTAAAGCCAAACATTCATATCAGTTTATTTACTTTAAAAAAAAAATCAAATTTCTGGAAAAAGGCTGCATTATGTCAAGGTTTGAGTCACATTGCCCATCCCTACAATAAATAAACATTTTAATTTACTTTCTCCCAGTAAAAGATAAAATGATATTTATAGAGATCTTTTCAATATTGCTCCTTTTCTCACAGCACTTTCTTTGTATTTGTTCATTCAAAGCAAACAGAGACACAAAAACAATCCATATTCATCTCTGCTCTAAAATATTGCCGCAATGCGTGCTTATGTACCATCAAAATCCATTATTTTGCTCTGTTCGTGCTGTAATCGTTATCCACATGAGTCACAGCTTTGTTTCATCAATGACTGCATGCTCCAGTGTCATTCATAAAGTCACATATCAGACTCTAATCTTCACCTTTCCTGCACATCAGTGAACAGCAGTTATTAACAAGCATATGTGGGATTATGTTGCACGCTGTACATACACACGGTTTGGGGAACACTGATTTATTGTACAGCTGTAATGCAGCATGACCCGCTTTTCATAGTCAGTTTATAGAGAGCCAAACATGAGTCGTGCCAGTAGATACAGAAATTACTTAATCCAGTAGATATAGTAATTAAGTAATTAAAAGTCTGTCACATGTTTTTTGCACAGGTCAGAGAAATGGGTGGTGAACTGATTTCATCAAGTGAAGTTAGCACTCTCCCCAGATTATTTTGGTACAGAGGGATCCAAGTGCCTTAAAAACCAGAACCACTTAAAATTCTGCTTGAACACTTAATTGGAAGGCGCTACTGATGATTAATTAAGCAACTGTGTAACAGTGATCCCACTCAGATCGCAGTTGTTAGACCATTTATTTCACTTCTCCACTTATCAGAGACATAAATCAGACTTCAGTCAGGCCTCAGTGATAGTTAAAGCACAGAGGTAAAAGCCACACTACAAGGAAGCCACTGCAGCAGAGAAGAAAATACAGAAGAAAAAACCTTAAAGAGTTTCTACATGCAGCAATGAAATAAAGTTCAGTGTTTCAGAGGAGGGTTAGATGTTTTAACATTACCATTGCATCAGTCAGTGCTTTTGATCTGAGGAAAGAGCATGAACAATTTAGTGATTGTGTACATTATAAAGTAACTGAATTCTTGATCATCTTTTGTCTGATTAAACACAGATGCCTTAAACTTTGGTCTTCAACCATTACACGGGAACTCCGAGGCAGTACCATAAGTATCACTGTGTCATAAAACATGGGCCCCGCATCAAATGAATGATGAAGCGATGAATCCAGTGCGTCTGTGTGTTTACCTCCATGCATCCTGACTGTCCTCTGTCTGAGTCGGACTGCCTGCTGTTGTCTCTGCTGTGGCTGCTCTGTCCTCCGGCCTGCAGCCTCCTCTCCTCTCTAAAGTTCTGCTCCTGCAGCTTCTTGTTGAGGATGCGGGCTGTGTTTTCAGCCAACGTATAGCCCGGCGGGGCCGACAGGTCCTGCCGTATGCTCACCACCTCTGGGTTTTTGTCCCCCTGCGTCTCCACTATCAGCTGCACAGGGCTTGGCGAGCGCCCACGAGCAGTCCGCAGGCATTCCTGCGTGTTTCTGGGGTCTGTGGAGAGAGGCCCATGAGCAGGGCTCGGCTCGGTGGTGGAGGGTGGCGTGGGACGGGAGCGACTGGGAGACTTATTAAATTTCTGCATGGTGTCATAGACCACAGGGGTGTGGTCGATTATGTTAAAGAGGCTGGACAGCCCATCGTTGATGGTGGTGTGCACAGGGCTGTCACGAGTGGTGGTGGATCGGGCCCACGCTGACTCATTGTTCCCTTTCTGGGGCGTTGTGGGCATGGGTGCGCGACTGTTGTTGGGTAGCTCAGCTTTACTGGATGTGGATGGTTTGCGCTGAAGCTTTGGTGAGCCGTACTTTGGGGAGCAGCAGGGTCGCTCAAACTTGCTCTGGACCACAGGAGAGTACTGAACCTTTCTTGTGTTGCGTGATGGGGATGAGATAGGCGTGTTGCCACCTTTTGGGGTGAGGCAGCGGTGGGGGCTGCTGGTCAGGTTTCTCAGCAGGTCTGTCTGCAGACCTACACTGATGGTTTGGGTGGTCTGAGTCCCTCTTGTGGTGAATCCATTGGTCTGGCAGGCAGTGTCCCGGACAACAGGCCCCGGTGGAGAGCGGATGGCGTTCCTCACAGAGATTGCCACCTCTTTCATGTCGTCACTCATGTTTCTGGAGAGCTGAAGATCCAGAGTAGAGGCATAGCCCACTGTGGGGCAAATAGGAGACTGACTAGGAGAAGTCCTCAGCCCCCCACCCTCCAGAAGGCAGGGCCATCTTGCAGTGCTGAACACCTCATCTGGCCCACTGGCACCTATCCCAGCCTCCACTCCACCCCTTGCTTTGGTCCCCTTTGCATACAGGTAATCTGGGTCCTGGGCAGCAGTTTGCTCAGCTACCCCGTGTCTAGTGGGGCTGTGGAGTATGTTGACCCCATAGTGCTCCAGTCCCACCCCTGAAGCCCCTGCTCCATTGCCCCTTATCGGGGACTTGTGGCAGTGCTCAGGGCTGCTCAGGGTGCTGGTGGTCAGGGTGGCACTGGTGGTGAGGAACCAAGAAGCAGGCTGGAATGGATCAGGCATGGGCTCTCCTTCCAGAGCCTCAGTTGATTTGTCTGTCCACACTTCCCGTACCAGACCTGGGCCAGAGGTGGCTGACGGAAAGTCCCAGCCCTTACTGTTGAACTCCTCAATGTACTTGAGATCATCCGGGGAAAGAGGCGGGGTGACGTCATCTTGGCCTTGCTCGCCGTGACGCGTTTTATCAGGGAGGAACGGTGAGCTGTCCATTAACCGCTGGAAGTCGCTCATGGAGCACACTGACTTGGCTCTGGACAGGACACACAAACACGCAGTCACACACAGATCATTAACTACACATCGAGTCAAACATCACAATCTGATCTCAATATCATCTCCTTTATATTCCCACTACAGGATAAATGTTTTATTTTATTTTACATGTGCCGGTACATTTTTTGTAAAGCAACCCAGTGCCTTTCAATGTTTTAAAACTTTCTGAATTATTTAATAGCGTAGTGAGCTGGATCTCTGCCCTGCCATAAAAGAAAAATCACTGGGGGGGAAACTCCCTGTCACTTCAAGTAACAGTTAATAGAATCAACAGCCGATCTTCTGAGCCCCAATCTGTATGTATGAGCGAGAAAAATGCAGCAGGAGGCTGGATAAGCTGCAGCTAGTCAGACCAGTTGTTGGTTATAAATTCACTGCAGACTTTACAATGTTGCGACTTTTTGCACTCAGTTTAAAATAAGACTCTCTCTGGTGGTTACCTGAGCAGATTCCCACCCTCCCTCATCTTGTCTTCTGAGTAAGCAGCAGCATCTTCTCTCTCTGAAATCTCATTTAGTGCCTGAAAAGCAACAGATATGAGAGTTAAAGCATGTGGCGGGGAGGGGGTTCAGTGCAAAATGCTTTTTACTCTAAGTATTGTGGTATATTGGCTCACTTCTGCAACACAGTTTAGAGAGGTATGTAACTCAGATTAAGTAAAAAAAAAAAAAAAAATTCCATTATCCACCGACCCTTGGAAACAGACATTGAATATTAAATTTGAAAGAATCATGCTTGCTTCTTAGATTTTAATATACTTTTAAATAACTAATAAACATAAAACAATACAAGAAGAAATGAAACAGATGCATGGTAATGAAGATGTACAGAGTATAAATTTAAATGAGGGTAAAAAGAGTTTATTTTAAACAAAAATTTAGATTTCTATGAATTTTCATTAGTAAGAGCTCATAAGCTAAAAGAGTTTTATTTTCCTCACAGTGTAGCTATTACACACACACACACGCACGCACGCACGCACGCACGCACGCACGCACGCACGCACGCACGCACGCACGCACGCACGCACGCACGCACGCACGCACGCACGCACACACACACTTAGTCAAGCTTTCTTTGAATCTCCAGATTTACCTCTTTCATGCAGGGGAACCTCTTCTCACTCTCCAGTCTGGAGGGTGGCGGGACCTCTGGTCCGCTCAGGGGGTCCAGAGACAGCGCGTCCAGGAACAGGTTGTCTGCTGCGCCTTTAAGCCTCATCGCAGCCCCCTGCTCCTCCAGAATTGCCTCAGAGTCAGAGTGGGAGCGCGTCGGGGGCATCAGGACAGGAGTAGACGTACAGGGAGAGCGGGGGGTGTGAGGCGACCGGGGACTGTCCTGAGGTGAGAACATGCCTCTGTAGGCTGTGCTACCATCTTTAATGTCGGTGCCCTCACCTCGCCGAGTGTTAAGTTCCCTCTGCATCTGCATGAAGTATGACACGTAGTGGATATGAGTCGGGATCTTATTACCTGTATATGCACCATGCATGATTTGACACTGCACTATAAGAGGTCACATTATTATTATTTTTTCACAATTTTTACTTCCTTTTTGTTTAATTTCGACCGTGTATCATATTCTGTATCTTCTCTTTATTTCTTATTGCTGCCAAAGTGGTCAAGACACTCGTGAAAACAATATTTATATTTCACTAAGAGTTCTGAAGATGATAGAGTTGAATTTAAAACGTCAAATTAAAGTAAGAAAGTAAGAAAGAATTACTCTGAGGAGTGTCTGCATTATTTCCGGGGAAGAAAATATTTGAATACGTCTTCTTTTTAAGGTGTGATCTCCTCAAACACCCACGGCATTTAAGGGTTAAACACCTTGCTCCTGGCTTGAAGTTTAAGGAAGGAACAGCCATATTACTCCTTCACGCTCACCCTGCCAGTCTGAGCAGTTCAGTGGATGACCTGTGCTTTATACTTTGCTGCAACATTGCTGAATAATACATCTCTGCCTCCTGCTCTGCATCTCCATTCAGAGGTGCATCAGCAGTTTTTTAACTCCCCGAGGTGGAAAGCCTGAACTATATTCAGAGACGTGCATTCCTGTCCCCTGGTTTGTATGATAATACGCTCACACTCACATCATGCTAATCAGTGTGTAGCTTCCTGCCCTGAACATCAAAACCCCAAAAAGTGCAATGCTACAGCTCGTCTAATTAAATTGCACAAAGGAAATAAATTATTCAGTGATACTCAATTATTGTATCTAGTATAATCGCCCTGAGTCCTTTGTCGGGATTTCTTTCTCGTGCATCTTTTTTTAAAACTGAGGCAGCAAAAGAAAGAAAAATAAAAAATTCTATTAGTCATTATTTTGTTGATTATTTTTCCTTAACACTTTATTTCTAAAAATATGAAAATAGTTCTGTTTTTTTCCCTCTTTCTCTCTGATGTCTCTGATATGGAGCTCACAGGGATTACTTGATTAAATAAAAATTATACATTGCGGTCTTTGCGTAGTCTCCCCTGCAAAATAGGTTTCCATCCAACGTCAGATGCACGTTAAATGTTTAAAAAATTTCTGTCTA
>JASGAU010346751.1:0-10051 GCA_030220045.1 Australoheros facetus
GTGTGTGTGTGTGTGTGTGTGTGTGTGTGTGTGTGTGTGTGTGTGTGTGTTAAGGACATGGCAGAGACCAGGACACAAATCACTGCAATATTTTAATAATGTTCCTTCTGGGAGGACTAAATTATCTATTGGACTTAAGAGTGCTATAACTGATAACTTCTTTGGCAGAACAGTGTCCTAATGGCTACTAAAACCTCAATCTGAAGCCAGGTGCTTCTGTTTGGAGTTTGCATGATGCCAAGTGGGCAAGTCCGTTACCTGGTTTCTCCCAATGTGGAGGGCTGCTATGTTTGCTCGCCACGTGCCCAGTGCATGCTGGAACAGGTTCCAGCCCATGACCCTGACCTTGAAAAAGTTAGAATATGAAATAGTAGGAGTGACTCGATTAGCAAGTCATTCTCACACTCCAGAGGACTTTTCTTTTTTCTTTTTTCTTTTTACCACATGTAGAGAAATCATTTAGATAATGTAATGTGTTCTTCTGGATATAAGGCTTCACAATAAATTTGCTTATGCATTAAACCCATTTTGAGGGGTAGGGATGAACAAAATTCATTCGCCTGAAAGTGGCTGAACATAAATTGGTTTCATTTCTTGAAAATAAAAAAATCTTCAGGGAATCTTTAGCTAATCTATGTTCTGTCTGGAGTGTCTTCAGTGTAATACAAAACTGTCACCGCACCAGGGGAGGAGGTGTACTGTTTTTGTACAATGTGAGAGAAGCAGATTTGACCAGCTTTGACTGTTACTAGTACTAGTACTTGCTGTGCTTCCTGATGAATATTTTTCCTTTAGTTTTGCATGGAGGAAAATACAGATCATTTTCATTACTCATAAAATGGGGTCTTAAACTGAGTCACAATTACAAACACAATCTGACAAAACAAATGACACAGAATTAGTTGTACTTTTCATGTTTTTATTGAAAACACAGAGTAATCACACAGTGCAGGCTGGAAAAAGTAACCTCTATGCTAATGACTCTTCTAATGGCTGCTTAGAGTCATATGTTGCAATTAGGAGATTGGGAGTGTGGGTGGTAGCAGTGCCCCTCCCTCTGACTAATGGCATACAAAATATGGTTATTGAAGTCTGCTTTTAATAAAGACTGGTTGGGGTGAACAACCAGTCTTTCACAGGATCTTATAAGACGTGTTACACAGATGCACAAAGATGGAAATGATGACATAAAGCATTTCCAAAGCCATTTCTATTCATCAATACACAATATGACAAAATAACTCTAAATGGAGGCACTTCAGGATGTTATTACTCTCCCTAAGAGCTGGTGTCCTGCAAAGACCATGCCAAGACCACAATGTGCAGTCCTGAAAGAGGTGAAAAATAACCCAGTGTCAAAAGAAGAAAACATCTTCAGCTCACACAGAGTTGCTAAAATCTGTGTTCATGTGCCTAATATAAGAAAAGCACAGAATAAAAATGGTGTTAATGGAAGGACACCTCAAAGGAAACCAGTGTTCTCCGTTTCTTCAGACAGATGATGGAAAAAAATGAACTTTTTGATAAAAAGAAATACACAACAGAACAGAGTCCATCACCTCAGGCTGAGGAGAGGCCAGGCAATTAATACGACAATGACCCAAAGAGCAAAATTAAGATAACAACAGATTGGTGGAAAAAGAAGAAGTTCATGTTTAAGGAATTTCCAATTCAGAGTTGTGACCTTAACCCACTTGTGAAGAGGTCTGTTAACTTGAATCACCCTGTAAATATTGATGAACTGAAGCAGTTTTGTTGGGATGGATGATCTGAAATGTTTCGTTGCTGGTCTAACACGCAGCTACAGGAAACAACCGATGGATGCAGCTCTTTATCACCCAGCCCTGTGAATGTTTGGCCTGTTCAGTAAAGACATTTAAAAGCCCATGTGCGTTTGCGTGTCATTAGTTTAGTCCGATTGTGTTTGTCTATAATTGGAAGTTATGAAGACCAGACCACATGTTTTTTAGACTTTTTCTTGAAACTGTAGCTTCAGATGCCCCTCTAGTAAGGTGTTGCTACTGCACAAACTCCTACTGTGATCACACAACAACGATTACAAATAATTAATAAATAATGAAATAAATGCACCAACCATATCTTTTAATGGAGAAGCTTTGGAACACAAAATTTGGAGAAGAGATGGATTACTGGTATAAAGCCCCTTTTGTTCTGATCTCTTGAAAATGCCTCTGTGAAAGCTATCATCAAATACTGTCATAAAACTGCAAATGTCAGAAATACCCTAAACACAGCACTGCCAGCTTTGTTTTTGTTCCAAACAATAGCAGTTTGGGTATCCAGCCTGTAGTCTGCTATCCCCAGAGCCCTGATAAATCCAAAGGCATAGATCTCTTCAAACGGCAGGGCAGTTGCCGAGAATACTTGATATGGGCACAGAGTTGCAAGGCCTCAGTCACAAAGCCACAGTGTATTGATCTTCATGCATTATAGAAGCGGCTTTGAGGCCAGCTGATATTGGAAGTCATAGCTTGCACTCCCACAGAGCATACACTCTAACATGCCCACTGGACCATCTCAGCAATAATCAGACACATGCCCAGATTATAAACATATGGATAATAAACTCTTTATAGTATCAGTGCCCTGTGGTTGATAATTGTTTACAGGATTATTTTTGTCATTGTGGGTAATACACACTTGTGGTCCTTAAGTTCACAAGCTGTGTATGTCTTTTTGATACTGTCAAACGCCGACTGACTTTAATCTAAACAGATTCCAGGTCACTGGGTCACAGTGGGACCGCTAGACTTTTTCTGCCTGAATCATTAAAGTAAATCCGTTGAATGCCACATGCCTCACAGCATGACCTCACTGGTGGCACTTTCTGCAGCCTTGGCAACACCTAACCCTCCAGAGAAAGGAGCTTTACTGTCACCCGCAGGTCAATGTCACACGAACCTGAATGTGTGAACAGTGACACCAGTGATCCCACAACAGGCAGCTTCTTCTGCCCACCACTCCGCTGCGGACACGGTGAAGAGTAGGGAGTGAAAGAGAGGGAGGAAAAGGGATAATGGAAGTTTGAAACGGACAGCATCTGCTTTTGAGAGCTCACCTTTAAGGATCAAAACCACCAACTTAGTGTGAATAGAAGACGAGGGGAAGTGATTTCTAATGTATTTTCTTTTTTGAAAATCTTTTGAAAATTGGTGTGTGAATATGTGGGTGAGGAACGGTGTTTTGATGACACTAACATACATTGATTGTCAGTGCTGGTAGTTGACACTGCTGGTACAGTAATTACCAAAATCATTTTTAATGTTTCTGTAATGGTTAACCCATTACAGTGGAAGCTCCTTAACTAAAATTATATTTTAAATGCTGAAATATAATTATTATCAATTCTAAAATGTTCTAATTTACAAAAAAGCATTAAAAATAGTGAAGCACATTATTTTTCTTTTCATTAAGATGCCAAATTTCAATTTTTTACTTGCATTCCTGAACAGAAAAAATAATTTTAGTGATTTAATGTTACGCTTCATTATTCATTCATTTCTGACTTCTTTTTTTTTGACAGATTTCTAAAATATTTTTTTCTTGTTTTTATGGCAGGCAGTCTAATAAGTTTGTGAAATACTGTATTAAGCTGAAATTTCTGAGCAACTCAACTACTAAACTAGTTGCTCAATCACCTTCTCTTCCTGTGTGCCCAAGGCTCTCACAGTGCAGCCCAGGACTTGATCTCACGTGTGTGCGAGTGTTGGCAGCAAGCAGAACGATATGTCACTCATTATGCCGTTTGACTGCAGAAAAACAACATAATCAGAGAGGAACTGCGATGTGACATGGCCAAATCAACATTAGCAGATCCTGACTTTAATGCACCGTTTTGTTTGTGAAAGAAGCAGAAATGTAAACATTGACGGCAAGCCTTCGGATAACGATCTAAAAGCAGGATTGCGGATGATAAAACTTTCCACCCATAAATTACATTTTCAGATTTATCCGCATTAGCGTCAGTCTAACATATTGTACACAGTCTGATAGTCTACATATTGTTTTAATCAAACTACTCATATGGATTCCCCTCTTCTTCATTCACGGCAACACATGCACAAACAGAGCATCCCTGTGGCGATGAACTGTGTATGGCAGAGCAAATGCAATTTGGTTTAATTTCTGGAAGAAAAAAAATAGCAGCAGGCTTCTCATTCACCTGGCTGATGTGTCTCTGCTCTCTGTATAAAACATTCAAATGGAGAGAGACAGGCATTTATAAGGCCTATATTTTTAAAAGCAGATTCCCCTAAGTAAAGATGATACTGAGGAGCTCATCAAATAAGGGCAGATGGAGGTAGTGAAAAAGGGGGACAAGAGGAGTGTTTTGTCCCCCGAGAACTGGAAAGTCATCTCTGCTCACATCACATCTGCCTCTCTTTTCCTGGAGCGGGAAGGCTTAAAGCCTGCCTCTCCAGTGTTCCTGACATCTTGGCTCTGTTAATTGCAACATTTGCAGCCGTATTGGTATTCAGGTTAGACCCTGGGAACAGATGGCGTTCAACTTTAAATATTATTAACACTTCCCGGCATTCGCGGTACTGGGTGGGGGGTTATGAGGACAAGCAAACACGCAGGTAAAATTATCGCAATTAATCTAATGGCATCAAAGGAGAAAATACAAATTGGGGTGATTTTCTGACTGTTACCACTTGTGTGGATGCCTTTTCATCCATAACCAGCATTTGTATGTCTGCATAATTTATCTGTGCTTCATTAATTATGTATAAACTGCACGGTTACAAGGAGCAAATATTGCTGATGTTATAGAAGAGGCCATTTTTATTAAAGGAATTAATAACTTTGGTTGGGTGAATATGTCTTGTCAAAGTAGACAGAAAAAAAAAACTTGTCAAATATTTTATTTGCCCACTTTGAAAAATCAAATCATGAGTACACTTACACGCTACACTGACAACGAGAGCCTGACATTCAAAAATGTCTTATTCAAGAATGAAAAAAAAATGACTCCAGAAAGCCACTGTGTGAACATACGCCCTGCACAGCCTCTCGGTAAATGTGCATTCTGTCCATCTAAATCGGTTTTTGAAATGGTTTTGAAATATATATGACAGCCTTTCTGAGAGGGTCTGCAAATGCACTTAACTGTCGGCTGGTAGGAGAGGTGTCGGAGAGGTGGGATGACATGGAATGACTGGAAGGCAGTGGAGAGGAGGAGTGAACATTGGGAAAAGAGAAGACAGTGGAAGGGGAGAATAAAAGCAAGCTGTTACTTTTACACAGTGTAGGGCAGAGTGGCTGCTTTTGATGACAGCCACAGGGTGAGTAGGGTGTGTGTGCGCGCCTCTGCGCGTATGTGCGTATTCATGCAAGAGTGAGTAACTATATTTCTCTGTTTGAGTGTATTTGTGTTTCTGTGTCTGCTTTTTGGTATGTATGTGTCTGTTCCAGTGTGTGTGTGTGTGTGTGTGTGTGGGGGNNGTGCCAGAGAAAGGAACAGAAGCAAAAGAATATTACACTAGCATGAGTGAAAGAGGGCGAAGTTCTTGAGCATGCACTGACATGTCACATCGTATTTGTCACATTTTGAAGGGACAGCACCCCGTAGCCCCTTGTGCCTTGACCCTGCAGAGTTAGGTAGTCGCCTTGCTCCAGCCAAACAACAGCCGCCATCTCTGGGACTGCAGGGCTGCAGATCACTGACCCTCAGCAACCCCCACTGGCAACATCTGTAGCACTCAACAACTGTCTCCTTCTCATGACAGCACTGAATATTGAACCGCATGACCTGATATCACCATGTTGGTGTTCCTGCAACATTGTAATTATTGCCTTTCCAGATCCATTAGTGCAAATAGCTAATCAGGCCGTGACTTGGAGAAAAACAACCAACATGGGAAAAGTTTGCTTATAGAGCTTTCTGGAAGAATGGGTTTTCCAACAGATAGTTGTGAAATATTGTAAAAAGGGTGTAAAATTGTCTCGTAAATCTGAAATAAGTTTTAAAACGTGAAAACAGTAAGTCAGCTACAGCTAAAAATAATAACTTCTTTTTTAATATGGTTGATCCCAGTATTCCGAGTGAAAATCCCATGTTTGACCAATTCAACCCCAATTTTGTTCATACGTCTCCAACTAGCAGATTGCACTGTTGTATTTTTATGATCTTTTTCTCTGAATTACAAAGCTGTGAAATCAAAGGTTATTGGTCAGTTCCAATTACAGTATTGTGCAACATTAATATGAAGTTTGCAGGAACAACCTTTAAAGAGTCCCATCAAAGAATTTCTAAAACCCTGTGATCTTCCCATTTCATAGTTTGAGCTTGTGAGATAGTCCAAAATGAATGGGGCCCTATAGAGTTGTATGCAAGAAATATAACAATCATACACCATTAGTTACTTATTGACATTCCCACATCAAGCTAGGGAATTTGACAGCAGTCACTGAAATATGTGGAATCTATTTTTTCCTAACCTCCAAAGCTTTACCTGTAAGGAAAATTAAAGTTCATTAGCATTGTTTCATTTAAGTTCTTACTACATTCTATATCATGAGTAGATGTAAATAATTAAATTAGCTATTTCACCCCATTCCCCATTCATTGATGACCAACAGCAAAGTTTGGTACAGCAGCATTAAAAGGAGGTAAACAATTTAACCATTTAAGTTTGGCTTTCACCGCATTGAAACGTGATAAAGCATGTGTAGGCATGTCTATATGTGTGCAGGTGTGCATGAAAAGAGCAAAATATCAAATCCCCCCCCATTCAAATTAGCAATCACGTTCAGCTGATTGCTTAGCGAGTACAATGCTTTTGAGCATTCCCCGCCAACACTGCAGAACACCCACTGAAACGCTGCTGGTCTGGAACCATAGGAGGTTATTAATCTATGAATAGAGGTGATTGCAGTCTGGCTTCAGGTGAATCATCTGCTCTTCCTTTTCAGTTCTTAACAGGTGCAAGAGTAACTGCTTTAGTTACCCTGGAGACAGCGATTTGAAAGGGCAGACGAATCCGCTCCCAGATCAGTCGGGTTAATGGGAAAAGGCTAAGCTTTGCTGTAAAGTGCATGCTGCCACAGCAGAAAATGACATTTTGTGACAACCTTGAGCTTCACATGAGACAAGCAAATGCTGCTTTATGTTTATTTCACCTTGTTGGACGTTTATGTGCAATCTTGGTATCAATTTTCACAATGGCTGCATTTTAGTGGTTAGAAACCTCATGCATTAAAACTGTGACTCTTAACAATACAAACACAAAATGACTCTATGCCATACCTGAATTCTCGTATGCTTGTCTGCTTCACCAGACTCACATGTTTTTCACTGTTCTGAGGTTGTGTAGACAAAAAGCATCTATTATTCTACTTATAGCTTTAGATTGCAGGCATCTCTGATATGTCAATTTACAACAATCACAGTGTTTAAGATGTAAAGTGGCTCTTACACAGTATGCTTCAGCAGTAAGGCTATCATTGAGCTATGGCAGAACAATGACTGCTCACATTTGCCAAGGCTGAAAATTCCCTTCATTAATTGAGTCCCTGTATCCAGAACAATATTTGGACCATGATAAGCTTGTGATATTTTTTTTATCTTGTGCACAGAATTCCTGAATCCTAATCCAAATAAGCTCCAGCGGTTCATAATTTCCAAGTTGGTCTGAGCCTCTAGTAAAAATTTCCATGCAAAACAATCAATAACAAATAAACAAACTTAACCAACCACAATCTCAGTCAAATGTTGTCCATTATAAACTTAGAATAACTCACTACATCATCATATCAGTCTTCTGGCCTCTGATTTGAGTGCAGTTGAATAAACAGAGTGGACAATGTGATGTTTTCTCTGGGCTCACTGCTGGGCTCCAACCCTTGTCAAAGTAATTACACAAATCAGCCTCTGCAGTTTATTCTTGTGTGAGATGAACAGACGAGCCAGATACCTTCACAGTTCTAATTGGAAGAAAGAAACATATTGCAGGCTCTCACCTATCATTAACAATGCCTCCTAGTAAAGGCTCCCCTCGCAGAAAGTTGCTGCTGTTTGTTTTAAGTGTTGTTTCATCTTTCATGTTATATGTTTAGATCAGTTCTTAATTTATTGCCTTTTTATAAAAGCTGTAAACAGGGGTTTAAAGATGTTTTCTGGTGTGAATCAATAGGAATCCTGCATGTGCTGTTACCATATGTAGCTTTAATTTAATTGCCAACAATAAACAGTAGTCTGCACAGCATGGGGACCAAGCATGCATGCAACCATAATGAATAATCACTAAATTATTTGTATCGCTTGATTCTATGTGCACAGGATGTTTGTAAAGAGTGCCTAATCTAAGAAAAAGGTTTCAGAAAGAATAGAACTTTCTGAAACTTAAAGACACTATAAGTAGCATCAGTAGGTTGCTGTGGTTACTTGTAGTTGGCATGGAAGATGCAAGCTGTCTGCAAACACTTGCAAACTCACCAAACAGTAGTGAAAGTGAAAAGTGTAATGCAAACCAGAAAAGGAGACTCTTTGCAACCAGTTACACCTGGCACCAACTAGCAACTTCCAGCAACTGCTTGCCAATGGATTGGGGAATACATCCCTAGTGAGTGGAGGTTGGGAGGAGGTATCCAATTTCAACATTCATCAGTTGGCCACTGGTTAAAATAAGCAAATGTAGCATTTAAATAATAAATTGCTTCACCATACCAACATTAAAAAGTGATTATATTCCCATGTTGTAGCTTGTCATCACTTTTCAGTATATGTGAGTTTCAAGCTTTAACAAAAGAAATAACACAAAAAAAAGATACGAGTAGGACTTTGATTTTTAATTTCAAAAGAAAAATGATGTTTCGCTGACTGATACACTGGCTGGTCGATACTTAAACATCCTGGCTTGCTGTGTAAAGTTGCCTGTTCCAAGAAACAGACGGAAGAAATCCTATATTTCCTTTTTGATATGTGGTTGGATTTAAAGGCATGCATATTGGTCACATAGCTGCCATTTATCCTGCCAACAATTCCATCACAGCAAAAATAATTCCCTGTAGGATGATTGACTTGTAATAGTAGCCATGACTCTTAGTGTGTCCCTCATTTCAGGACTTGACTGAATAATTTATGCATGAGTAAAACGATCAGTTGTAAAGCTTTTAGATCCAAGTGCAGTTTCCATTTTTGCAATAGCATCCTTCAGGGGTCATGGCCTATGTCTTGTTGTACGATACTAACTTGAAAGACTGAACAGTGGATGAAAGCAGAATAGTAAGGAGACTTGGAGAGACAGTCAAGGGAGAAGACGGATTCAATGTGAACAAAGGGAATAAAAAAACAAAAGACAGAGTGACAGAACGGTGGGAAGTATATGCTGTTTGTCAGCGTAAGGAGAGCAAATTGTCAGTTTTTGTGCTGCATCAGTGAGTGATGGCTGCCATTATCCCACCCAATGGGCATTAGCAGGCAATATTAGCATACTCTTTCCACACCCAAATGAAACAGACAGATTTCTCCACAGTGAGAATACCTAGAGCCAGCATTGGAAAATGGGGTGTGAAAGCACACGAGCCATACAGATCAGTGGGGGTATAAAAAGAGAAGCATAAAGACTCTAGGTTGGGGGAAAAAAAGGAAATAAAGAGAGGAGGGAAGGAGCAGGTGTCACTGCACACAAAAGAAAAAAACCAAGACGGCTACTGTCAAAAGCAGAGGAAGAGAGGAAATTAGAACAAAGGAACTGAGTGTCCCCGCTGTTTCAGAAGTTCCTACAGTGCTTTAAATATAATGGTCTCTCAACATAGACCACACAGTGAGATCTGACATCCATTGAACAAAGTGGCTGAGGCAGATATGGTGGTTTGGGGCACTGCAGTGGGATGTGCATGATGAGAGTTGTAATTATAGAACAAGAACACCTCAGTCACTCTCTTAACACAGAGGGAAACTACCTGTAATTGTTTTAGCCATGAGAATGGGTCTGCATGTGTGTGTGTGTGTGTGTGTGTGTGTGTGTGTGTGTGTGTGTGTGTGTGTGTGTGTGTGTGTGTGTGTGTGTGTGTGTGTGTGTGTGTG
>JASGAU010346758.1:0-46527 GCA_030220045.1 Australoheros facetus
ATTTGTAAATGTTAATGTACCAGCATTCAGCAGGGCTGAGTTTTATCATGTTTGTTTATTTACCAAATTTAAACAGACACAGTTCAACACTGTAAAAATATTTTTGTTACCGGGCAGCACGGTGGCATGGTGGTTAGCACTGCTACCTCACAGCTAAAATAGCTATCTAATAGTCTGGGTTCGATTCCACCTTGGGCTGGGCCTCTTGCTGTGTGGAGTTTGTATGTTCTCCCTGTGTCTGTGTGGGTTTCCTCCCACAATCCAAAAACATGCAGTTACTGGGGTTAGGTTAATTGCTCACAGGTGTGAATGGTTGTCTGTGTCAGCCCTGCAACAGGCTGGTGACCTGTATGGGGTGCATCCTGCATCTTACTGCCTTGTCAGCTGGGATAGGCTCCAGCCCCCCACCCCCCCATGACCATGTCAATTAGAACATACAATTTAGTTCAATTGGAAATGGAGTAGTGCTTACTTAACAGGCTGAGTTAAATAAATGGGTGGTGATTGCTTAAACTAAGTATCTTCAGTTACTGAATCTCTGTTATTAGTACATTCAACTTAGATCTTTCATTCCATTCCAAAATGTCTCGAGTACACTGAACACAGTCCCCTTCACTTATTCAACTGTTTAATTACTTAAAAAATTTAAGGCAACGAGTTACCTTGTTTTTTTTAAGAGCATTCAACTTATCCGGGTTTACAGTGTACAATCTTCTTTAAATACATTTTAAAATATATAATTACTTTGCCAATATTTTCTGGCTGAGTTTGTTTTGGTCTTCATAGATCCTGACTCAGAGGGCTGGTCTGCTGCATTTGTAAAGAAATGGTTACAGACTGATTTCACCCGCACTTCAATTGCCAAGATGCTTTTCCCTCCTGAAAATCCTGAACAGTAAGCTATGTCCAACTCATAATCTGTGCGCACTGATGTTAATTTTTACATTAAATCAGCAACATCATCATTTTTTTGAGTTTGTGTTGTCTCTGTTAGGTCTGTTATTAGTATTTACTGTAAAATAACCATGTCCTTGATCTTACATTTGTCTCCAGCGCTGAGGGTAGCACTGAAGTGACTGTTTATGCCCCCACATCAGAGGATCAAGCAGTACAGCAGCCCATTCTTTACCTCGAGGAAGAAGAGGAGATCTACATCTCAGAGCAATTACAGGAAATTACAGATGGTACTCTTGTCTCCTTTGAAATGTAGAATTATGTCAGACTTTGTATGATTAACTAACTGATCAAATGTTGTGCTTAGCTCCTCCGTCTATTCAGGTACCCACTGAGGACCTGTGTGTAGAGCCTGGCCAGCCATCTACATTTACAGCCATCATCACAGGAAGACCGACACCAAAGATAAAGTGGTACAAGGTATGAGTAGATGAGTGTGTCAGTCACATCTGATTTCTGAATTCTGACTATTTTATCCCCTTTTCTAGAAAACCACCATCTGCCTTCCTGAAAGCTAAGAAAGCTAATTTTCTGCTATATGTCCACTCTTCACACTCAAAATGTGACAGAAGGCCATCACATTGTTTTAAGATCACAAAATGTTGGTTTAAAACCAAGTTTATTAATGAAAGGAACTGCTGCTTATTCATATTATGTTTGCTCTTCATCTGTGATTAAAGGATGAAGAAGAGCTTACAACCAATGAGAATGTGAAGATAACACAGCATGGTGCCCGCTGCTCATTAACCATTGTGTGCACCGAGGGTGAAGACAGTGGCATATACACCTGCTTCGCTCACAATGACTCTGGTTATGCATCATGTCAGGCTGAGCTCACAGTAGAAGAAGGTAAAATGTTAGCAGTCCTACTCTGCATCGTAATTTTAGCTCTATCCTCAAAATAATCGATGGAGCTGATGACAGTCATTGTGGCTTATGTATTAAATATGTCACAAAATTACTTTCTTGTCACTATGTGTGGTTTTCAGTACTTGCATTAGTTAAAGCTCATTTGTTTGTTTTTCTGTAGGACCACTGGAATTTCAGGAGAGAGAGGTGGAGCTGGGGAAAAGAAGGAAGTTATTCGCTGTCTATGATGTCCACGAGGAAGTTGGAAGGTGAATGTGCATTTTCTCTTAATTTTTTTTCTGAGTATCCTCTTTGCTAAGATTTCATGTGCCATAAATCATCTTTCTGTGTTTTAGGGGAACATTTGGAGTAGTGAAGCGCGTAGTCCACAGAAGGACCGGTGAGGTCTTTGCTGCTAAGTTTCTGCCTCTGCGGAGCAGCACCCGGACAAGGGCCTTCCAGGAGAGGGACTTGCTATCCCGTCTTGCTCATCCCAGAGTGGCCTGTCTGCTGGACTTCTTTTGTACCAGACGCACCTTGGTGCTAATCACAGAAATGTATCCTACCTTGTTTGTGTTACTGTTTATTGACCTTTTTTTTTTCATCATGGGTTTGACCACATATTTGAGCTGTGAGTTCTTTAACACCTTTTCTAGCTGCTGTTCTCATGGACTTTTGGATCATTTATTACTTAAAGGATCAGTCTCAGAAAAAGAGGTACATTTAATTTACTTTATTCAATTATTTAAGTCCTGCAAAAATGGTGTATGACAAATGGTGTCTTCTTATTGCAGATTCAGTCATTCATCCAGCAAATTCTTGAAGGAGTTGGTCACATTCATGGCATGAACATCTTGCATCTGGATATGAAAGTGAGCTCTCTGGTTCAGTCAATATTGCATTAATTAGTTTGGCACTTATTTTCATGAAGTTCTTAATTCCATTTTTATTTTCCTTCCTTTCAGCCTGAAAATATCCTCATGGTTTATCCCCCAAGAGATGAGATCAAAATCTGTGACTTTGGCTTCTGCCAGGAAATAGACACATCGAGACACCAGTACAGCATGTTTGGTACACCTGAATTTGTTGCACCAGAAATTGTTCACCAAGAACCAGTCACTGTGGCCACTGATATTTGGTGAGTTTAACTGTAATATTTTGTGTATTTTTGTCATGTAAAATACTGTATATTTCTCTACATCCAAATGTAGAACCAACCCTCTGGTATTACAAGGAGATTTAAATAAAAGCAAAAAAAAAATATTTACAATAAATTGTGTCCAAATGTAAGTTACATATAATACCAAAACAGCAATAATATCTGTTATTGTCTTTGTCAGGGCCGTGGGTGTTGTTGCTTTTCTGTGGTAAGTATCCCTGCTTTTTGAAAGTAATCTCGAAATCTTGAATACACAGAATATCAGAAAAATTTCATGATGCTTAATCTTGACAGTCTGGTGTGTCGATGCCCTTTTGTGGGCGAGACTGACCGTGCTACACTGGTGAGGGTAGGGGAAGGGACTTTGAACTGGGCTGCCCCTGATATCATGTACAGGAGCCCAGAAGCCAAGAACTTTCTCCACATGGTCCTTCAGCCTGATCCAGAGTAAGGAAGCTGTTTGGTTTTTTGCTTACATTGCCACACATTTACAAGGTCCTATGAGATATTTTTAAAATTATGTGCAGCTGACAGAAAGTGTCTCATATCATTGCTATTAATATCCAACTTACAGTCAAAGAAAACCCAATAAAAAGGTTTCATAGTGTTAAAAAAAAAAAAAAAAACATCTCAAAGCTTGTTAAAACTTCCTTATGTTGAATCCAGTGTACAGTTACACATCTGGTTTAATAGAGAATGCATCTGACCTCTCCTGATTGTTCTGTACCTAGGAAGCGGCCATCTGCCTTTGAGTGCTTGAGCCACGAATGGTTCCAGGTGAGGTTAAAATACTGAACATTAGGATTTTCCTTCGAGCTATGTTGTATTGAGCAACTGTGAATCTCTGTGGTACACTGGTAAACTCATTAGTTGTTATGACTCTGGTCAGGATGAACATGCTGGAGAGGACACGGATGAAATCAACACAAAGAGTTTGAAAGTCTTCATTTCAAAAAGGAAATGGCAGGTGAGTTCCCTTTTGTGCTGTATTACCTGTCAAAACCATTACAGAGAAATAGTGTTTTTCTGTAATGGTAAAAATCTTGAGTGTGATGTATTCACCAGAGTTGAGTTCACCATAAATCCTCTAAGTGCATTAAGATAATTTCAAACTGACTATCTCTTCAGCGTTCCTTGACGTGCATTGGATCAGTGCTCACATTGAGGCCCATTCCGGAGTTACTAGATGCTCCTCTCAGGGAGACGGCAGCGACAGTGCCCCGTGAGCCCCAAGAACACAGCAGTACCTCTCCAAGCAGTGGCTCTTCGTCAGAGTATGACGAGGCTGACTCTTGGGACTTTTTCCAACACTGCAGCCAGACTGAAGAGGAAGAGGAAGAGGAAACAGAGGAAGACTATGATCCTTTAATGGAGAGAGCACAGATCCCAGATCCTTTTGCCAAACTGCACCTGGATAGAGAAGAGGAAGGGGATATGACACTAGAGGAGGAAGAGGATGGGGAGCTGGTAGGAAGGAGGACTGTATTAGAGCGGAGTATGAGCAGGCAATCAGTTGCATCATCAGAAGTATCGTGTCAAAGGACACCTCAGAGGGAACGTCGGTTCAGCAAGGACAGCAGTCCATCCCTCTATTTATCTGATGGGGATGAGGGTTCAGGGAGTGATGGAGGTCGTATTCCTCGGGGGAGCGTCATCCGAAGCACTTTTTACAGCACCTCTCATCAGCTTTCACCGTTGTCTGCCAGACACATGACATTAAGGGACAAATTTCAAGCTAAGAAGCAGGAGAGAGGCCGCAAGCCACTCAGGAGGAGCTTCTCAGGACGCCTCAATGAGCCTCTTATTGAATATGTGGAGGATGAAACAGAGACAAGTCGGGGCCAGAGACGGGCATCCATCCAGCCCACAATGCAGAAGTCCTGCTCGTTTGACAGTGGAGTGGGTCTCGCCCACGGTAATGTACCCCCTCACAGAAGGAGTAGGTCTCTCGATGAGTATTCGCGTCGGTCTCCCACCTCACCCATACGTGCAAGGGCAGGTGAAGAAGAAGGTTCGCAAAGTCTAAAGGAAGATTTCACAGATGATGAAGTGGCAGGGACAAACATGCTTGCAATCCCAAGCTCTCAGCGAGCCACAAGAAGAGGCTCTGCCACTCCTGTACAAGTGACTCAGACTTTTCGAGGAGCCTCTGTTACTTCAAGGTTGGACCAAGAACAGACAGAGGGAGATACCTTTGCTGGCTCCCAAGGGTCTCTGGCTGAGTCTTTTATTTTGGAGCATGGAGGCTCAGAGTCTTCAAGTAGACTCGGCTCCTGTGAAGAACTGAGTCATGGTCATCTCAGAGGAAGATACAGATCAGGAGACAGTGACGGATATGATGATCAGGGTGAGCCTCTGATTTCACCATCATCGCGCTCCTTTCAAGAAGTAAAACCGAGAAGCTCATTTCCCCAGGCACCACCACGTAATCGCACACGCTCCAATCCTAACCTGTCTACGCACACCAGAGGTCAGCTGGGGACGCCACTAATGCCAAGCCCCAGTCCCAGTCTCTCATCTCTACAGGTTCCAGAGAGGCCTCCCAGAGCCCGGGATAAGAAAGAGGGTCATGGCCTCCAGAGGCATGCATCTGCTCCAGCCCTTGAAGCCCGACCACCTACAGGAAGGTCACCCAAACTGGGACTGCTGAACATCTTCCGCAGGCAATCCTGGACTGGCCATTCCTACTCCCATCTGGAGGACACAGAGTTAGGACCAACACTGGGAGAGATTATGAAGTCTGATACACCCACCATGTCTCTAAGGAAGAAAATGAGAGCTTCAGCTTCCAGCCTGACCAAACTGTTTTCCAGATCCTCCAGTAAAGAGGACGTTAGTAAAGGAGGTAAGGCATTGCAGATTGTTTTATTTTATCATTGTATTGTTGTAAGGGAGTTAAATTCTATATTACTCAATCTAAAGTTTAATCCATTTGATCTTTCCTTTACTTTCTAACAGGGCCAATAGTGAAAGGCTCAGCTCCCACCCCACCTGAAAGGAAGCGTAGCAGTGGTCTTGAGAGTCCCAAAAAGAGGACCTCAAAGCTCTTATCATCTTTCAAAATACCTGCATTTAAAAAGAAAGGTAGCACAAATGTTACATTCTTTGACTTGTGTACTTTAATTTTCACATCACATTTATTTCTATAAGAATATTTCTTTGTTACCTTTTCTTAATATTCAGACTTGCCAGTTCGCCCCAGCAAGGCTGAGCTGCTACAGTTAGATGGAGGCGGAGTGCTCCTTGTGTGGAGGCCGGTTAAGTCAAGTGATCCTGTCACTTACTGCGTGCAGTACTGCACAGATGGTGCGTTCACAGACATGCATTGAAATGTCTTTTTTTGTTGTTTGCATTAAAAACAACTTATGTGAATTGTAGAATATAGTATGTACATATAGATGAAAAGTGATTCATGGAATCAGTCTTTAATTTTGAGCATTTACATTTTAAAATTCAAGCCATTTAACAATCATTATTTAATTTTGGTCAGTAAATGCTGAATGTGATTTAAATCTAAACAGTTTGAAACGCATAGTGGTTACATTGCAGTTACCCTCAATTTAAGGGTCTTTTTTCCTGATCTTAACTATTATTTTACTGTCACAAAGACCAGGGAATTATATTTACTGACATTGTATTAATGGTGTTTTCTGCTGGCTAAGTTTAAGAAAAATCCACCTTGCAAGTGTAGTCAAATAAAGCAGTGCTTATAAGAGACCATAGGTTATGAACAGAGGGGTGGGTGGTTGGAGCAGTTATTTAGAGATGAGTGTGACACTTAGGAAGGAGTGCAGGGAGTGTACCTCTGTTTGTATTGTTTTTGTGCCAAGTAAAAATAAAAAAGTTCAACATCAGTCATTTTATTTCATATACTTCCATGTCACAAACATTGGTGTTGCTTCTGTAAGATCCAGAAAATGCACAATTTATGTCATATGTTGTATGTTTCCACAGGTGGGGAGTGGACAGTCCTGTCAGAGGAAGTCACAGAGAACTGTTATGTGGTAAAGGATTTACCAAGAGGAGCTTCTTACGTTTTCAGGGTGGGTTGCGTCACAAAGTCCGGAGCAGGACCTTTCAGTGACGCTTCAGCTCCTGTTGTTATGGCAACTCATCCTGAAGGCAAGGATGTATTTTTGTATTTTTAACTGTTTAACCTTTTTTTTTTTTTTTGGAATCCACAGGAGACATATGAAACATGCTACATGGTGTAACTATTTTCCCCATGTCTGTTTTGTTATACAGAGATTCACATGCCTCTCATTCAGACGGAGTCGCTGGGGTCAAAGGTCACTGGATCAGCACAACAAGCAACACACAATAGCTACAACTTCCTCTCTGAGATCAACAGGTGAGATATTCAACAATGAGCTGCAGCTGTTTAATAAAGCTATGTTCTGTTTTTTTATCATTATAATTTAACAATTAATTACTTCTTTTGGTATTAACAGTGCACATGGTAACAATTATCTTCTTTAGGTTTCAGGTTTCCAGAGTTTGACACATGCTGATGTTTCTGAATTAAACGTGATATTCTTTTTCATAATTTCCCCCCTTTATATAAAATTTGCATGTTTTCTAATATTTTAATTGAAAATGGGGTAATTTATGTTGTGATTTGGTGATTTGGTGAATGAATTTAATTGAGTTCTGTCTTGATATCTTTCAGGGGTCGTTTCAGCGTGGTAACCCTGTGTAGGAATGCTGAGACCAGCCAGGTGTTTGCTGCTAAGATCACCCCATACCAGGCAGAGCAAAGACAACTGGTGCTGAGGGAGTACCAGCTGCTGAGGAGGCTTCACCACCCCCACCTGGTTCAGCTGCACTGTGCTTTCATCACCCCCTGCTACCTGGTGTTAGTGGAAGAGCACTGTCCCGGCAAGGAGCTCCTCTACAGCCTGGCTGCAAGGTAACTGGTGCTCAAAAACATCAGCCAAGAAGCAATTATGATATTAGGAGCATGATTCCTAATAATGGTGCTGAACCCTAGCATTTTGGTGTAGTATCCACCAGTTCAAATTTCCACTGCCTTCATAGGGCAAGAAGCAGGGTACACCCTGGATAGGTCGCCAGTCTGTCACAGGACTAACACAGAGAAAAACAGACAACCACACACATTCATTCCTGTGGCTAGTTAAGAATCACCAATTAACCTAACCCCACTAACTGCATGTCCCTGGACTGTGGGAGGAAGCCGGAGTACCCAGAAAGAACCCACGCAGACACAGGGAGAACATGCAAACTCCACACAGAAAGGCCCTGGCCAAATTCAGGATTTGAATTCAGGACCTTCTTGCTGTGAGGAAACAGTGCTAACCACCACATGCTGACACCCAAATCCATCCTTTTTTAAATCTTGTTTTTATGTGTCAATATTTCTGCAGTGTACAACCCCACTTCCAAGGACAATGTATAAAATGTAAATAAAAACAGAATGCAGTCATGTGTAAATCTCATCTCTTGTGGTATTTTAGATACCGTTGTTAAGCTTCACAATCATGTCTGTGTTTGTGTCCTCTCAGAGATTTGTATGCAGAGACTCAAGTTGCAGAGGTGCTGGTTCAGATTCTGAGTGCAGCCAACTATCTCCATAGCCGTCGAGTTATCCACCTGGACCTGAAGTCTGACAACATGCTGGTGGACGATTGCAACCACCTGAAGATTGTTGACTTTGGCTCAGCTCAGTCCTTCACACCTGGACAGCCTCTAAACATCGAGCACATCCAGGGCCTTTCTGACAGCAAAGGTAGTGATGTGTGTTTAAATTTAAATTCAGACTAAAATTTGTGAGGTAGATTCTGATGCTCATATTATTGAAGATTCATCTAACATACTAAACCTTGTCATGGCCTTCCAACAGACTCCCGCAGCAAAGGTACACATTCTTTAATGGAGGACGGAGTGACAGATGGAAATAACTCAGCCTAAATTCATCCACCTCAGCTGATCCTAGCTACCATAGTCTAACAAACAAGTCCACTTTCTTATCATTATTTTATTTATTTATTTTTGGTTTGCGTCATTTTCCTAATACAGAAAATTAAGCATGCAAGTGAAAATTGCATTGACTGTAAAGCCAATGCAATTTTATTGTTGTCTTTACAAACAGTATTCTGTCTGTCTGTTTTCTCAGTGTATATTGTCCTTCCTAAAGCTCCGGAAATCCTCGAAGGTCAGGGTGTTGGGCCTGAGACTGACATTTGGGCTATTGGAGTTCTATCTTTCATCATGTAAGCAAAGAAATTTATTCTCATTCTTTAAAGGATTTAATGTTCTTTTTTTTATGTTTCATGTTTCTGATTAACTTATTATATAGATTATTATTTACTTGTGTTTTTATTCTTCCCTACATCAGGTTGAGCGCTGACAGCCCGTTCCATGCAGAACACAGCTGGGAGCAAGACAGAAACATCAAGAAAGGGAAGATCCAGTTTGGACGCTGTTACCCTGGTTTGTCTGAGGGAGCCTTGAACTTCATGAAGAGTAGCCTGAATAACAAATCCTGGTGAGAGTCTTTTCTCAAAATGCATGAGCGTATTTACATATATACACATTAATATTACTCTGACATGATCAAAAAAACAACTTTGTAGGGGGAGACCCACTGCAGCCGAGTGTCTCCAGAATCCATGGCTCCGTGCTCATCGCACCCCTCACAAAGCCCGACACTCCAAAGTGTGTTTCTCCACTGACAAGCTTAAAGCTTACCTCAAGCAGAAAGAGGAGAAACGAGATCAGGTACACACCAAGCTTCAGGGTCCCTTCTGCCAGTAAGGTGACAATGTCAAAAATATGATTATCTTTCTTAAAGAGAAAAAATCTGCAGCCTTTACAACATGTGATTGCAGCTGTTTGTGTTTCAAATGTTGCTCTTTTTCTTGGGAAGCTGAAACCAGGTCAGATTTATAAAAAACATTTGATTTTAAAAATTTGATGCGTCTTAATGAGTTGCAGAGTGTACTTCTGTATTCAATTGTGTATGTGAGTCTACTGCTTTTTTTTTGCGCATATCAGGGATAACATTTAATAAAGTAAGACGCGCACAGTGCTGGATGAGTTGTAAAGTTTAAGAGTGTGTTGTTTTGCTCCTCTGCTATGGTGGCAGACAGACACACGTGTGGTAAAAATATTTTCTGCGCTATTCTGTCTCCTTCAGAAAGCTGTATTTTATTGCCATATTTTATTTAAAACTTCACATGATCTGCCTTAAGATTGCAACGTGTAAACAGGAAGTTGATTAGACCTATAGTTTTAATTGGATGCTTCCAAGTTTCATATTAGCCACCCACCAGAATGAAAAAGTGAATGAAATAATTATTAAATAATGCAAAAGTGTTCAGTCATTGTCCTAAAATTCTTTATTCTGTCTCATTTGTATACAACTCACATACACATCACATATAATACACATTTTAGTTTAAATCTACACATGCATGGTGATTTTCAGATGCGCTGTCATTATTCATTTGATCTTTGAATAATGTGCAGCGTAAATCCATCTTGATAATGTACTTGACTAAGAGTGAATTTATTTCTACTTCAGTAGAATTTAACAAGCCAAATCAATGATATTGTAACTATCATTGATTAACACTTTCCAATTATTTTGTGCTGTCTGTAACAGGTACTGAGTGGTAGTAATGATGTGTACTGATGTGTAGATCAGTTCCAGCCCCAGTCCTGCAAAGACCAAATGTAGCCCTGGATTTGGCAGTTGTCTTCAGTTGTCTCTTTTTGGGGGGGGGGCAGCTGAGCCAAATGGCAATAATGTATGGTTTAGGATTACACACCTAAGTAATGGTTGATATAACCATTACTTTTACTAAATCTAACACAAAGCCCATCTTAAACATTTCAGTCCAGAGCCCTGCATTTCCATCTGTGTATTAGAACTGCACTGAGCGAACCCGAGCGTCAGGAAAAACCTTTCTTATTTCAGATGCATTCTCAGTGAAGATGGAGCTATTCTGATCAAAGTCACAAGTGTTTCTGTCCACCAGCTGAAAGCCTGGCTTATTATTTCCTTGTTATGATTTGGCCTCCTGAACTTTTTTAATTTCCTGTAGAGAGAGAGAGGGAGAGGTGACAAATACTTGAACTAATCATCTCTTATGAAGTATTTTATAAACCAAAAAAGAGCAGGGACATTTTATGGTCCTACTTACTTCATCCAGGATTTCTTTTAACTCCTCGTAGGCCTTTTCTAAGTCATTGTTGATGATTACAACATCAAACACTCCGGGTTCCTTACCTAGAAACCAGAATTTAATCAGTTGCAACAACTGGCTTTATATTCAGGATCACGTTCCACTAGAAATGCTGAGAAACTTACTGAGCTCCATATCAATGCTTGCTGCCTCCAGACGTTTCTGTAAACTCTCCTCTGTTTCTGTTTGCCTGTCCCTCAGGCGTTTTTCCTGAGAAAGATAACAGAACAAGCTGTTCCATTAAATAATAACAGAGCAGTTAAATATTATTGGGCACTGCTGTTTATTGTAGAAATACATTTCTCATTATTTTCATCAATTCAAATATTTGCCACACTTATAAAGTGTACTCTGCACAAGTGCAGAGATTGATTAGTAATAATGAAGCTTAAAAGTGCAAGAAAGAAATATTAATGATGCCTTGACCGTAATAAAAGGATTTACCAAAACTTCCATAGATGGAGGCTGGATGGAGATGTAGATGGGGTCCAGGTCAGTCTCTTTAATCCTCTTCACCCCCTGGATATCCACATCCAGGATGCAGATTAGGTTTTTAGCTCGCACATCTTCTATGGCAGCCTTGCTAAATAAACAAGAGTGCTTTTAAATAAACCACACCATTAACATGAACAGAAACATCCAAGCAGGTACTGAATGTAATTTTGTGCTTCTCACATGAAGTGACTGGTAAGAGGATAAGAGGATCGCTGCACTGATCCAAGCTGCTCAGACTCAGTGAATAAGTGTTATCTTCAGAACAAGAGGAAGAGATTAAGCGTGACACAAGGTGCCGAGCTGCAGCATTGCGCTTTTTGACCTAATGGGGGTTAAAGCTCCATCTGTCACCAGACTATTATATAGCCTCTTGATCCTTCGTTACTAAGCCCAAAGGACATTTATGTAAGGCATCGTGGTCATTTCTAATTAATTAAGTTCAGCCTGTATGAATGACATTGATATCTTGTTGTATTTTCACCAGAAATGCTTCTGGTGTGGTCACTAAAACCATAAATCAAATCATATAAATGTTTTCTCAGCAAAGTTTAATCAGTTTGTACCTTGTGGACATATTTCCAATTAATTCAGTACAGTTCAAATTATTTAGTGCCAAATGATAACATGTATCATATCAAGGGACTTTGTGCAGACCTTATACTATTATAGAGAGGAACCCAGGAATTCCTTAGTGGGCTAGCACTTGGTGACAGGGAGGAAGAACGCCTCCCTTTAAACAGGAGGAAACCTCTATCAGAACCAGATTCAGGGTTAGCGCCCCGACTGATAAAAGAATGATTTCAGAGAACGATATTTTGAAATTACTGGAAAAATGTGCAATAATGTGCAAGTAGTGTTCATTAATAAAAGAGTGTATAAAATGTCTCATGAATATTTTTTTACCTTGTTCCATACATGTTGCCAGAAAATTCAGCATTCTCAATGAACTCTCCGTTGTCAATACCCTCCTGCATGGCCTCCTTCGTTGTGAAGTGGTAGTCTGTAGGGTGCAACATTTATAATGAATGTAGCTCTGCACGGAAAACAAAACAAACATATTAAAGCAAAGTCAAGCAAATGAAATGAGAACTCGCTACAATTTAGTAAAGGATTTGTTCAAGAAAAATGTCAAAATGTTTACTTTTAATTGCACAATTCAATTTTTTTTAGACACCGTTTTCATAGCTGGTCGCATGCATTTGAGCAATGATTTCTCAGAGCCTAATTTAAGCTGTGTTGTAATTGTCATTCTGTTTGGGGAAGTGCATGCAGAGATTACAAATGGCTTTCTGTGCAACACTTTTTTTTTTTTTTTTAAATAGTTGCCATTAGTACAACATTAGATTGCCCATACCCAATCCATAGGCCTACATCTTCCAAACATCAAAATCTCTGGAGATCTAAAACAGCAGAGTTTCAAAAGCAAACACGTTACTACTCCTACCACTAATGGCCACAGTGATGGCATACAATCATTAGCATGACAACATGAAGGGGTCTGCCCAGACTGAAGTAACAGTTTGAAGAGAAACACTGGACAGAGAGACTGTGCTGTAAAACAAAGAGATAATAAGAATGAGAGCAGGGCAGGATAGATTTTAAATAGCACTCAGCGCAAACTGCAGTGTGCCAAATATTTCCGTGCATGTTAAAACACTCATTCATCAAGGTGTTCCTTCAAATCAGTGGAAATCTATTCATTGTCCAATAAAATGGATGTGACAGCTGTATTTGTAAAGGCACAAATAAGTTTTGTAAATACAAAAATGGATGCCATTTTGAATCCTTCTCCTGTGTGTTGCCAATGGTTGGATGCATCTCATCAACAGTCTATCAGCCGCAAGAGGAAATAGGATCATTATTTTGGATCTAAAGCCTGGACTGGAAATGGGAATCACTATCGAGGCATCACAGGGGGCTATTTTCAAAAGCTTTTTACTCCAAAGTGTAAACTGTCTCGTCTTGATTCCTGAGAACATTGTACATGTTTTGAACTCTTTTTTCTATTGTTTGTGAAGTCCACATGAGCAGTTCCTAATAATCCAATGACAAACGTGCCAGGATGATGAAAGTAACCCCCATCCGTCTGCGGTTAAAAATAAACTGTGATCAGGAATCACACTGAGATCACCTTCGTCTGTGGTTTCTGATTCATTTGGACACGAAAATGAGGTTGACATTTCTATGTCTTCAGAGGATAAGATGTCTGCTACGGGCAGTAAAGTAGCCCCCAGAAGCATGGGGAGCTTGTTCAGCCCTATGGAGAAAAAAAAAAAGGCACAGAAAGAGCTTTATCCCCAAACCAAGGGAGTCTCACAGGGTGGCAAAACCATTCCTGCAGTTCACTTGGGAGTAAGAAGTGCTGTTGGTGTTATTGTGGACTGGGTAGGTGGGGGGAGGGTAGGAAACCCTGTATAGAAACAAAATGAAAAGGCGCTTGTTTGTCACATTGTCCACTATAAAACAATACACTTTTATCACAATGCTACAAACTTAAATCCACATGCAGGGCTGATGTTTTGTAAATCATGGAGGACAGTAATCCTAATACAATGTGAAAGCACTGAACATAACCACCCACTTAAAAAGTGCCACCAACAAGCCAGTTTTGATCCAGAGCTACTGTACCTTTGCCGTCTTCCTCTCCTGGTCGAGGGTTTCTTGTTGTGTCTGTGGGGAAAGGATTACAACATCAGTGTGCTGGAGAAACCTCACTCTCAGCTTTACAGTTGTAACCGGTGTGGCGCAAAAGTTTCTGGCATGTGCAGAATTAGGCTACTCTGTCCTGCTTCCACCTCAGACAGGATGGTTTACAAAGGAAGCCAATCACCAGTTGGCGCACAGACATACGTGAGACGCTGAATCCAAAGACTCCTTCGTGCTCCTTCATCAGCCTCTTCAACAGAGTGCTTTTTCCTGCTCCGGAGGGGCCGCTTAGCACCACAGGCCTTGGTCCTGACATTGTTCTAAGAGCCGCAGACAAACACAGACAGGGAAAGGCAGGGATGGAGTGATTTATAAAGAAGACAATCAAAATCAGATGAGTAACTCCAGGATTAGAGGGAAGGCAGACACTTCTAGAATAGGACAAAGGCCATCAAAGTATTTAAACCCTATAATTCACAAGTAGAGAGCTATGGTGTCTCTAAAGTACTTTACGTTAATAATCTCCCTTTCTTCCTGTGAATTGCTGCCACTGGCAAAGATCTCAACTATCCTGTTTGCTCGTCTTAGGCTAAATCTTTTGATCCAAGCTTCTTTTCACCACTTCACCACACATGGAGGGTTAAAAGCAAGCTGTTCCTCTTGTTTCACTGCTATTAATTGACACTCAGAAATTTCTGTGTCCTTAATTAAAATATTAAAACACATCCGTGCCCTAATTGCTGACTAGTTAGACAGGTGGGGGCCCTGAGGTTAACGCTAAGAACGCCTATTAATGAAGCCACGAGAGGTCAGTCAGCAAGGATAATTGGATCTGAGCCAGATGGTGCACAGGGTCCAGGACAGGTGAGGCACCTACCCTGTTATCAGAATTACTTCATAACACAAAAATCTTCACCAGCAACACATTTTTTCAGGTACCTTGAGTGAATTTCTCAGTTTGAGTACTTGTTCTTGAACATTTACACACCCTGCTACATTTCTACCCCACAGCTGATTTCTGATGGAAATAAGTGTGTTTAACAGTCATCCTGAGCTACAAGCTGCTTTTGATTACCGATTTGTCACAGATTAAAATAACTTTCTAATCTTGAAAATAATCCAGGAATGGTAACAGAAATTCACTGTGAAATGTCAAAGAACATCACTAAAGTGTCTGATAGCACAATTTAGTTTTGATCATTTAATTTCCTGAAATTTTAATAAGAACTTATTTTAAAATTTTAACTCTCCACCTTTATTTCCTAGTTCAAAGAACTGCCTTTGAATTTGTTCCTGTTACTTTTGATTCTCATAAAAGCATTTTTCTTGGCAGATTGTGGATTATTTGACACATTTCCATGATATATTTATACAATGGAACTCTTGTCTAATTTTCTTTTAGTTTTATTGACCTTACCTTGTCTCAGAGCACCTCTGTGTGTATCGTCTGTGTCGCAGGGGTGTGGAGTAACAGCTGATTGTGCAGCCCGGCTTCTTAATGGAGTGTGTACGGTGTGTGTGTGTGTATGTGTGTCACACTGATTCAGTCAAATACTTGACTGTCAGTCTGGATTATCACCATCTCCCTTCAGCTCCCTGACCAATCACACGGGAGCATGCTGGCTTGTTTTGAGCAGGTCACAGGATGATTTTCATAAGCAAATGATCATGTCAGTATTTAAATGAAGCCACTGTGTTTTGTGCAGACTCTTTTTTTTAAGATTCAAACACTGTCCATTTCCTGTGGGAAAATGTGTTTATACTACCTGCAGACTTGGAGTATATTTTTCAGTCTTGGAAAGTTTCACAACCTTTCTCGCATCAACACAGTTGCATTAATTTTGTCCGTAGACTGTGTTTATAGATGCTTTGCTGTGTCTTGTTCCACTCTACAATGGAGGCGCATTGCTCTTTTATTTCTCTCTGTGTGATGTGGCTGAACCTAAGTGGCCTTACAGTAAAGACTCAGAATAGCAGGCTTTACAGTCCTTCAACTCCAGATGAGCTGCGATGGGCTCTGCCTGGCTAATCCTGCACCGACCCACTTCTTAAAGGGCGTATACACTTCCCAGAGCCATCATAAGACTGTCAACAAGTTTGACCATCACAGGAACGCTTGATGCCTATTTATGCCTACAGTTCACATACGTCAGTGTATGCTCACAGTTAATAGATTTTGTGAAACAACCACCTTTAGACACATTTTATTTTAGTAATGTTGATAAAATTAGATTTGAGTGATCCTATACATAGAAATACGTCAGTAACAAAGACAAAACGAGCCTGAACGTGATGATTACAGTAAATATTTCCAGCCTACAAGAGCTAAACAAATAAGTGATCTAAGCAAAGACAAACTCTGTACAGTAAATACAGTCTGCTAGTCAACATCATATACACACACCACTCCAAACATACATACATACACAAAATTATGTACATGTGCTTTGCAATTCAATTAAATTATTTTTCCATAAAACAGAAAAAATATTTTTTCTTTTTTAAAAATTGATAAATATTGTCCCAAAGCATTTTTTTTCTCTGCTTGATTTTCAGTGCCTGAGCTCGCAGTTGCTTTCAGATGTTTCTTCTGATCTGGTGCATGTTGCAGCAGAAACATGGATATTGTACAGGTCAGAGGTCGCACTCAGTTAGTTAGTAGCTGTTAGGAGTACAAAGGTGGTAAGACCAAAAAGGAGTGAGAAGGAGGAGAAGGAGGAGGGAGAGGGAAGAGGTGGGCTTGCATGATAGGCCAGCTGTCTGACAAGTCCAACCCGGATTGGTCAAAAAAGGAGAATTCCCTCCACTCTTAACGTGAGTCACAGGAAAACCCGCCTCAGATCTCCAGGTGAGGTGATGGTGTTGCACTGAGGACACAACTTCTTTGCTCCCTTAGAAAAAGAAGATTTTCAGACTTTCATTACACACGTTCCAGTCATTTTGCATCATTTTTATGTTCAACATAAATCAGGCTTTTTACCAGCGTTCGAAGCCAACACTCCTCGCAGTGAACATGCCAGCACTGGATGGAGGTGAGCGGTGTCGTGTAGGTGTCCTGCACACAGAAACAGACATAATCCAGGTGGAGAATTCTCACCTGTAGTGCAAAGAAGCTGCCACTAGGTGTCCATGTGAAACTACAATCAGAGCATTTGGAAGAAAGCAACTTTTGAATCAATTTGTTCAAACTCCGACATGTTTTATGATTTATCACAATATAAAATTCTAGTTTTTAAAGGATATTTTTCAAGGATATTTTTGCACTTTTAAGCTTTATTATTACTAATCAATCTTTGCACTTGTGCAGAGTACACTTTATAAGAGTGACAAGTTCAAATTTAAATCATCACAAAGTCAATCACAATAAAATGTATTTAACTTCACCCTAGACCAGAAATAAGATGGTTCAAATTGTTATTACTAATTAACGATTAGCTATATATTTCCAATAATATAATTTACTTTGCAAAATGTAAAATTGTAGAAAAAAAATTCTCAAAAGCTGAGGTCATCTTTGAAGGGCAATGTGCGCAAGGTTTGTGGCCTCTTTGCTAAATAAACCTTTAAATAATTAATTGTTCAATGTTGTTGATTCAACAGAAGCTTTATCAGAACCAGAGAGTTTAAGAACCAAACTGTAAATATTTATTTTGTACATCAGTCAGTATTAAGATTACCTAGAACTGATCATACTAGGAGTTGCAAATAATTTAAGCAGCATGGCAAGCACATTTTCCAAAGCTACTTTCTTAATATTAATAAATTAAAAGTTGGACTTCTTTTAAAAAAAAGTGAGAGAGAGAGAGATGGGAAAAATAGATACCAATGGTTCAAAGTATATTACAGAAATATGATATTTACATTCAACTGAAAGAAGATGACTAACAATATTGATTTAATGTAATATTGATTTACTGCCCAAAACACAGGTGCCTACAGTAATATCACCTGTTTCTGCGTTACTGTGCTGTTATCTCTTTTTTCTGTGTCTCTGCTCTGTTGGTTTAATTCGGCGTCATACTCACCAAGCAGATGAGGCATTTAAATCTGTCTCCTTTAGACAGCTGTTTCTCCAAGTCTCGTATCCGTGCTTTAAGTGCATCTAATGTTGTCAGCGTGGAGTCCTCTGAGAGCCTACACACACACACGCACGCGCACACACACACACACACACACACACACACACACACACACACACACACACACAGAGCAACACGAGGGGAGAGGGAGGGAGCAAGAGTTAGGCAGACACTGGAGAGTCATTTATAAATCGAAGACAGATTAAATTATTCGCTGGCCAACATGGACACTGAGCATGAAATTTAGCAGCAATCACATCGCCTGCATTTGCTGTCTCATTTATCATGGGCAGGGGGNTGTCAGCATCCTCACAGAAATAGACATACACGCGCACAATTACAGGATAGACTCTATGTGCAAACATACTGTACAGCGAAACAGACGGGACGCAATGCATTAAGTGCGATGAAACATCTGTACGTGGCCGCATCACCTGCTAAGACCTTGATTGATGATATCATCACACTGATATAGTATTGTATTACCCGCTGCTGAGAGAACACAGAGAGACGAGGTAACCAGAATACACTTTGCAGAGAGAGGTGGTTACCTCAGGGTTGCCTGCCCTGTCACCAAGTGCATGCTGGGTATGCAATATGCACATCATCCTTCCTCTGTGATCTGAAGAGTAAAACTTTAATGTATAGATTGCCAACTTTCAGCATGGGTGCTGACTTTGTTTCCTTTCATCTCTCCACAATTACCAACTCAAAAAGGCATCAAATGCTTTTTTTTTTTTTTTTAAGTTTTTTCTTTTGCTGTTGCATGCTGTAAATAAATTTTTAATAGCTTAAACTGAGCATCTCAGGAGGGAACATGTCAGGTGCGAGACTCACAACATGTAACAAATCTAAGAAAGCTCAAGTGATTTTACAGAACAAACTTACATCTCTATCTCAGTGTTTTTGCAGGTTTGAGGGAGACCGGCTGTACTGCCATCCTGTTTCTCCCCCCTGCTTGTAGACGGGCTCCCTGAGCGCACAAACAAATGAACAGATTGCAATTACATCCTGCAGTTTTAATAATATCTACACTAAAATTTATTTAAATATAATTATTAAGTGCAGTTTCTTTGTTTTTCCTAACTCACCATCATTTGACCATTTGTTAAAGTCCAGGTTTACTCTGGATTCAGGGAACATGCTGCTGTTGCTGCTGAAAGAAAAGAAACAAATGAACAAAACGTATATTTAAAAGCCAAAAACATATGAAAATGAAACAAAAATTGCACACTATGAAAGGAATGTAGCTCATATTTATCATATATCGTAAATGTCAGGTTGTATACATACCTCACTGTCAATTCTTTAGAGCTTTCTCCTGAACAGGGAATTACATCAGTCTCTGTATATCTGCAAGCAAAGTCAGGAAAAAACACAGCAAAATGTGCTAAGTAGTATTGTAAGCTGTAGCTTATGTTTTGAACTTTCCCCGAGTAAAGCACTTTTTTTTAGCTTAAGATTTCAAGAAATTGTCGTTTTTAAAAAGTGGATATTTCTAAATTTCTGTCTGATTCCCCTCACATCACTGTAAATGTATCCACATGTTAAAAATGTCATTTTGTTAACACTGGATGTTCTCTGTAAAGGATACTGCGCCCTGCCGTACTCCAGAGTGTCATCTCCATCCACGTCCAGATCCGCATCGCTGTCTCGACACTCCTTAGAGGTTGTGCTCACCAACATTGCGCCTGATGAGACAATTTTACATGGGCATCATTTTTAGCAGCTACTTTAGTGTGTGAGAAACAATTTAGATGTAGAAAATGCTATGTTGCCCATCTATCCACCCCTCTGCTTGTGTCTGTCAGTCAGTCAGTCAGTGTGTAACAAGTTTGCAGGTCAGAGCTGCCTTCTCGGGCAAAAGAAGCTGTTACTTTTAAGCTAACCTTCAAGGCATCCTGCTCTGCTGTAATCTGGACTGAAAAGTTCAGCGGTTTTTCAACTACCACTCAGTCACAATATTCACCCTCCACTGAACAAGATCATACACATGGGTGCCTCGATGGCACACGCACGAGTGCGCATGCACACACACATTTCACTTACCTTTAAAGCCTATGGACGCCATTTGTATCCTTCTCCTCTCATTCCAGTCGTCCTCTAATGGCACCAAGTCTGCTGAACCCTCCTGAAAACCACGCCGCACACACACACACATACACGCATTAACATACACATCAGGTACACATTTTCTCTGTCTGGATGAATATGTCCATATGCCTTCTAAAGCCTCGAGCTACATATCTGCTTCTGCGTTTTGATAGCTGTGAACCGGTGCTCGCAGTGTTTTCACAGTGGATACACAGCAAGCTGACAGTGATCCTCATGCCACATGAACAAAACCAGTCAACAATGTCTCGGGGTTCAAGGTCAGCGTGTTACACGTTAGATATATTCATCTCTGATTACAATAAAAATGTCAGGGAAACAAATAGTTGCATCTGTCTCTCCTGCTTGGAGCACATACCTGTCCTTCCTCTGGTTTTCTCCTCTTCAGCTTTCCAATCCTGACTGGAAACAGAAGACAGACAAAAAAATATTGGTAATAATGGTCGGTTATTTGCCTGTCGGACTGACAGGCAAATTGGACAAGGTATAAGTTTCTTCTGATTCCTGTAAGGCCTTTTTCAGTTATATAGAAAGGACAATTATAACAAACATCAAGGTTTAAATCAGACACTATGAAACAAGTTGCATCAGTTTACTGTAACGGTATCAAATTATTTGTAACTATAACCCCTGGGTATGCCTTGATGAAAAGTGAAAGTAGTCATTATGTAAAGCCCCTAAGTTGATTCTTTTTATTCTAAATTGTTACATGAGGTAACAAAGGAGCATGGCATCATCATTTAGGTTGCAGAACAAGAGTTAAATAGAACTGGTCATTTAAGTTCACACTAGACCCAGAGTAATACACAGTGTGAAGCTGTTCAGATTGAAGAAGAGAAGCACAGATACCCAGAGAGAAATTTCTTTAATTTTTTGAAGCTTTATTTATTATATCTTTATATTAATAGATTTAATTTTTTTAAATAACAAAATGCTAATAAATAATACATATACATATAAAACACACAAAAATTACACCAAATTACACCATAAGCTAGCAGCTAGAAGTAGTGGATAAATGGTTAAAATCTCCAACCTTTTCCACTTAAAGCAATAATAGTTCAAATGCAAACTCAGCCAAATGTTGCTAAAAGAAAATAGTGACGGAGGTTTGCTTCAGCAGTAATACCACTATGTAGAAATACTTTGTTAGAAGTGAAAGTCCTGCATTCAAAAGTTTTACTTTTGGTAAATCAATTACTACCATAAAATATATATATTAAACACCAAAAGTGAAAGTAGTCATTATACAAATTGGTCCATTTCAGAAATTCACATATTGGGAAATTATAATCACTGATGCACTAATATTTCCATAATTTTAATGTTTCAAGTGATAAATGAGGGGCTAAGGTTTCTTTTCAATAATACAGCATCACTATTATAATCACTTTTATAGTGTTGCATATTCTTGAATTCATTCAGCAAAGGAACACGTGACCAAAGTTATTAAATGTAGTCCAGTTTCAAGTACAAGAATTGCCTTTGCAGAAAGAAGAAATACTCAAAAGTACCTCCAAATTCTAGAGTAACCTGCTTGAGGAAATTGTCTGATTTACTGCGTTCCAGCAAGTCCACTTCTAATAACATCCAGTTAAAAATTTAAAAGAGCACCAGGAACCAGGCGTGGAAAAGGCGGAGAAGTACTGATGCAACACTGAAAACTATTATCTTATTTTTCTGTCTGAGATCATTCAACAAAGTGTACAAGCTGACCACACCGATGCACAGACCCTCAAAAGCAAAGACAGACAGATGCAGGCTTCACACGGACAGAAGCGTCAGCACAGGATTCAAAACGTTCCTCCCATCCCCGTGCTGTCATCTCACCATCCTCCCCCGCTTTCCTCTCTAAAAATATGAAAGTTAACATGGCAGAACACCAACTGAACCTCCTCTCCAACTGTGACCTGACTGACTGCAGATTGCAAAAGGGGACATTAAGTTTTAAGGCCCTCTAATTCCCTGCTGGATGACAGTGGCCCCCGTGGGGAACACACAGTGAGCTGGTGGCCATGACCCGAGCGCCGCAATCCCAGCAAACATAATGAGGGTTAAAGAGACGGTCATAGATGAGGAAGAGCTCATCAAACAACGAGGGGAGAGAGAATGAGAGAGAGAGAGAGAGAGAGAGAGAGAGAGGTTGATTAATCAACAGAGGACCCCCCCTCCTCCTTCCACTCTCTTCTTTTTCCTCCCTGACGTGTATTTAGAAGCTCATTATGCTGTCCCGTTATAAGGCCCAATAAAGGCTAACAGACCTCGACAGCAGTGGCAGTTTGAAGAGTCAGCTAAGAGCTGGAGGATCTCAGTGGAAATAATAACGGTAGCAAGAAGTCTGGAGTGCCAGCCAGTGTCAGGATGCTGTGCAGGTCCTCATGTCTTTATTAGTGCAGAGATGTTGTCAGACTACTTTTAAAATTATTACATGAACAATGTGCACTTTTATAGCATTTTTTAAAAATATCTGTTTATTGATATCGCAATGTAGATTGTTTTGGGGTGAGTTTTGCAGATACAAGCTTCTTGTGAATGTAATGGAACTTAACGGCACTTGCCTGGCGGTGCTCAAAGCACCAAAAACATTCATTTAATAAACTCAACATCAGTGTCTCTTTCCAGAAATCATGATCTGGTTTCTCCAGCGCCACAAACCTTGTTGTGAGAAATTACTTCTAGGAACTATTTTTTTTTTCACTTTTACCACGACAGCGCAACCTAAACATCATCATAAAGGAGTCCCCCCCTTTGGCTGAGCTGTAATGTGAGCTATCTGCACGCTTCATTTGGTTGGCGGATGTAGAGAGCAGAGAGAAAATAGTTCCTATACGGAATCACTCACAACAAGGTTTGTGGATATTTTCTTTAAGATAAACAGGGTCATGATATTTGGATACAGACATTGCTCCTGAGTATGTGTTGCTGGGAAACAGTAAGAACCACAGTTGCCATTTAGTTCCACCATATACAAGAAAAGGCAGCTCATATCTCTAAAACTGGATTACGTGCAACAAAAAGAATCTCGATATATGCCAGAAGAGAATGTGCATATTTATTTCGTTTGGGGGGAACAGGAGATTTAAGAGTATAAATTAATTATTTAATGAGTTGTTTATAAATAATTAATTAATCCTTTATAGAGCACTTCAGGGGGTGATTAACATCAAAGGTATTTTTATCAATCTAGTATCTTAAAGTGGTTCATAACTGATCTATAAAGTATTACACCTCTTTTTCAGATTTTCAGGTATTTGAGACACATGATACTGAAAACTCATCAGGAACTTAATAAAGTTCAACGTGCCAGAACGTGGAGGCCACTTCAGGCTAACTTACTGCAGGGCTGCGCGAAAGATTAATCTACTAATGATATATAATTATATCAGATAACGTAAGAAATCTCTCAAACTAATAAAGTGGGAGTACATCCTCATTTCTGATAAGCTGTTTTATAACTAAATAAAGTTATTAATTATTCATTAAATAAATCACCTTATATATTAATTGTTATTTTGAAAGTAAAACATGGCTGTACAAAGTGTCGGGGTTAGGTCTCAAAATAGGAAAAAGGAGAAATAAATAAAATAAAATGTTTCTTCATTAAGTCTGTATTAAAGCGTGCCTCAGTTCAAATCTCAGACTAAATATGACTGTGGGGAAGAAGAAAAGTGCTTCTCAGTGTTTCTTACCAGCTTGCGCGCAGTCTAGGTGGGCTCCTGCGCTGTGGGGGCGTAATGGGGCAGATTTGACGTAGCACCTGCACCAGCAGAGGTCATCGACTGTTAACATATCAAGAGGTCAAAGTTGAAAGGTTAATAGCTCCTCTGCTCGTGGGGGCGCTAGGCCAGCTGAGATGGTGTGGGAAAAGAGGTGATATCTTAATGACTGGTGAGGGAGGGGATTGGACGAGCGTGAACAAAGGAAACTACGTATAAAAAAAATCTCTTTAATTTTCTTAAATTTACGACCTGACAGTCGACTGTACTGGACTCTTAACGACAAACTGACTCAGCAACAAGGAAACACAACATTTAGCCCACTCCTCATGTATCAACATACCATTTAGTCTTGTGTGTCTGTTGGCCCGAACGCGGAGAAACGTCTGCAACAAAGAGAGCAGAAACATCAAAATATCTCAACGTCTTTCATTTGAAATCCTACTAAGAAAAAAAGTGTGCAGTAGTTCTCATTCTGAGGGTCAAATACTGCTGCTTTCTTTGTTCTCACAGATACGCACAAATTGTTCAAATTGTCGTCTGTGTCGTGACCACAAGAGATGGGTCTCTCACTTCGAACCCGTCACAGATGGATACTTGTAACCATAGCTTTGCAATTAAACATGCTGGGTAACTGTAATTTCAACACACAGACTGATGTTGTGAAGGGGGTGTATTTTAACCCAATCCTAACAAACTAAAGCAAGGAAAAGGAAAAGTAATAAGCAACTCAAAACAAAGTCAAAAACAGAAAGGGCACAAACTCCCTCCAATTTCCAAATGCAGGCTTTATCACACTTTACAGGAGGACTCTTATCTCTCTTTATCACAAAGAACACCTCGTGCATATCTTTGCAACACTGGAATGAGAACCTGTTCGATTTTATTCACTGATAATTGTCAAGTGCTATTTTAATGCACTAAATGAACATTTGTTAGCATCTGCTTGCAAATTTTAGGTGCAAATGTGCAGATTTCAGTGAGTCGCTTGATCTACAGTATGGATGTAGCTGAAGATATGATGAATTACTGCTTAATTATTTTCATTAGAATGCATCCTTAAAGTTGAATTCTTCTTGTAGCTCTTTAAAATCCTACCTGGTATCTGTCAGAGTGGGCTTCCTCAGCCGGTCGAGGGGGCGAGGTGGGAGAACTTCCTTCACGCTTAATATGAAGGGAGAGTGAAAGAGACTGGACCCCCCCCCACCCCAAAAAAAGAGGAAAAGAAAGAATCACAGTCAAAGGTAGAACGATGGCTACTGACCAACTTCCTGATTGTTGTGAAAATATCACAAGTACATGTACCTTTGGCGTCCTTATGAGGTGGTCGTGCTGCACTGGAGTTGCACTATGGGAAAAAGTAGCATAATAATACAGAATCTCATATGTTAAACCTGCTTTTATTGTGCATAAATCATCGACACAACGTCCCAGAAAACCTACAAACACAATATTGTCTTTTAAATGTCATCTCGTAAATAACCTCTGTTCTTATCTTGTCTGAATTTGTATCCGAGTCTGTGTATAACCTCATTTTACTCCTTCTCACATTGTGTCTGTCACAAAGATACTGTAGAGACACACACTCTCTCACACACACACACACATATACACGGTGTCCCCGTGGGCCAAGTTCAATTTGAAACCATTACTGTCCACGGAGCGGTCGTTAAGCAGATTTGGAGTGTAATGCCTTTATTGGAGAAATCATTCTTCTGTTCTAAGCAGCAGGTAATATGTGTATGTGTATGTGTGTGCGCGTGTTTCTGATCTATGCGTATGTTTTAGACCAAAGCAGCCATTAACAGAACATTATCTGCCTGCTCTATGAGTTGTCGCCTTGAGGCCAGGGGCTATAATATGAAATATGTAGGGAACAATGAGGCAGCTTGTAAACACTGCACGCAGGTGACAGAGAAGAAGGGAGCTGCCACCTGGGGAAACTGAAGGAGGGGGAGGGGGAGCACCCCTCTAGAGAGAGGATCTGTCTGCCTTAATTATCACCTGAAAGCTGAAGAGAATAGCAACAGAAAGGAAATGACAAATAGACACACTAAGGTAGTGAAACCTTTAAGGAAATTAGAGCATGGTGAGAAGGAACATTAAGAGAACAGCAAAAGAAAATTGATGAAACTTCACAGTGGCCGAGGTGAAATGAGATGACAGAGTGAGTGTGATACCTGATCTGCAGCTGGGCAAGTTTGGATAACTCCTGCTCCATGTGTTCCTGCAGCTCTCCAGGTCGTAGAATGGCCTTGCAGACTGGACACACTGGGGCCTGAGCGTCATACAGACCCTTCACTTTGCCTGCAAAGATTTAACAGTTAGAGGTGCCATTGTAAAAACTGTATTGGGGCAGTCATGAAAACACTTGCTCTTAGTGTGTACAGTAGAGATGGCATAGTGTGGAAGTGGACATGATGATGCATAAAGAGCATCGTGTGCATCTATTTACTGCACAGTGATATGCCAGTGATCCCTTGTGTTTCATAAAATAATAAATATTAACCACAAAAACAATGTCTAAATACACATAATAAAAGCATGGGGTGATAAACATTATATAAGACCTGCAAGGAATTTTTTTTATGTGTTCATTAAATTCTGCATTTTGGGTCAATTTTGGAACAAGAATTCAGATGCTTTTCAGTAAAAGTAGCAGAAAAACAGCTTAAAAATATTTTGTTAGAAGTGACTGTTTTACATTCATTGACTTACTTGAGTAAAAGTACTCAATCATTAATGGCAAGATATATCTAAATATCTATCAGAGGTGGCATAAGCAGGAATGTTTTGTTGATGAATGGAGCTAATTTAAATACACTATATACTCTGAATGTAAAAGCTTGCAAATGCAAAGTGACTGGTAACTGCAGGATGTGTGCCAGATGAAGGTTAACCAGGTAAAATAAGTGCCTAAAATAGAACATTCTGGTAAATATAGGCTGCTTTAGATAACACAGTCAGTAACCTGCCTGTGTGTGGTCAGTGGACCTCCCTTTACTATTGACAAACAGCGGTAGTGAGAGTAAAATAAGGTAACACACACAGTGCTATGGTCCCCTGCTGTCAGTGTGTTGACACCATAGGCTGTCAATGGGAACATTACCCAGAAGGGCCACTCGGCCCATTGGGCCCCACTGATGGATTACTGCCATAAGCAGACAGCTGGGAGCCTGAGCAGCTCTACTATATCAAGATTTTACCTAGTAGATGAGGTGATTTACTCCTGAAAGCCATCAATCATAAGGAGAGGGCTCGTAGGCAAGATGCACCTAATTTTCCATTTTAGCACAGTCAAGGGGGAAAAAAATTACAGCATATGGCAATCCAAATGTAACACTTTTAACACAGAAGACTACAAACAAGTTACAGTTTATCATAAGACTGTGTGGAGTATAAATCAGACTGAACTTCCTTTAGGACCCTATTATAACACTGGACTAAGACTTTGCCTGGCTCCAAGTCCAAATGACCACCGATTCACAGGCTTGTCTATCAGCCACAGCCGTCCCCTGACATCAGTTGAGCTATGGGACCCCATAATGAGGAAACAAATAGGGCAAAATGGCCTCTAAATAAAACATGGGGTTGAAAATAGAAAGTGGAGTCAGGTGTCCTTGGGAGAGTGACAGCTCCCCAGGAACCCCCCCAACACACATCCTTGCCTTTTTTGCATCCCCTTGCGGAAGACTAAATGACTTTTCCCGACACGCATTGAGCGTTCCCGAGCTTTCTGCGCTCTGCCGCCCAGAACATGCAGGCATCAGTAAACAATGAAATCTGTGGGCTGAAATTGAATTTATAACCACATTACCTGCACAGATAACGTCTCTGAATGGCGCCGCGATAAGAGCAATGGGATTTGATTTTCAGGTGTTTTATTGGTCTACTTTTTGGATAAGCCCCCCCACCCCTCATCTGACTATAGCTTCACCCCCCCACCCCAGCCCCCACCCTACCCCCACCCCACCCCCACCCCCACCCCTCACCTCTGCTCCACACAGACATCAAATTTAATGGTGTGGGAGTGAGAATGTTTGGCTGCATAGATGAGTGTGTGTGTGTGTGTACACTTTTGCTGCTCGATGCTTGTGCTGCGTTCTTGTAAGTGACAGTTGTTGGTTCATGAGCACCTTTTTATAGGTCTCCATCCCCCCTGCTGCTCTACGCCCCTGCCCATATAAACCCTGTCAGCATCAGTCAGCCTCAGCTCCTCTTCAGCCTGGGGGGTCCAAGATACACAACAGGGGCTGTAAAACCTGCCTGTGGGGCTTGTTAACTGTTCCCTCACTACGGCAACTGGCTTGGATGGATTGGCCCTCTTTCACTGGACTGTGCTGAGTTTGACTGGCCCATGTCCTAATGGATTCACTGTCTGTGTGTCTCTGATTGTTCCCTTTTTCTGTCTTTGTGTCTTGCCAGTTCAGGACCTCCTTTCCTGTCTGTCTAGCCTTTGTAAAGCTGCCATTTTCACCCTTAACTTACATAGCCCACTTATGTTTATTGTCTTGTTCCTGCAAAAACAAATTGCATGGATCAGAAAGGAGAAATTTCTTCATTATCAGTTGACAGAAGTATTTTTATGTCCAGCTGACGCTGCACAGATAAACATGCACAAACATGCTGAAAACAATCTCTGAGCTGACTGGGAAAAAATTTCACCTCTTGAACAACTAACCCATTCTCACGGTGTGATGAGAAAGGGTTAGTTGCCTTTTCCCCACTATTAACAGCATCATAAAACATGCTGTCGACTCCTTGTACACATTATACTCAAAACCAGCGTCTGTCACACTGTGTGGCCATGGACCTTGAGTGTCCCAGGCTCTGTGCACGCCACTGAAGCAGCAAGATCAGAATCCTGCTGACAAATCCTCAAAGCAGCAAGTCTCCCCGAGGGCCTATGTAATGGCCGATGCCAACGCCCATATGACGGCTGCCAGTTTTGCTGATGCAGATGAAGCGGAGATGCCTAACGTGACCTTTAGTGAATGCCACATCACATCAGGCCTGGATGTCACCCACTGACATTATGCTGGGGCATGAAAAGGCTGTTCTGCAGGGGAGACATGGTGACGAACGTCCCCCTGGTGACAAACCTGTAGACGTGGTGTAATTCTGATTGACGTGAGCAGGATTGGATGTCGTTGAATGGCAGGGGAAGTACAAGCAAGTATCCAGGGGAGAAACAGGGACTTTTTTTTTTTTGCAAAGGCTGGATCTGTTTTTCCCTCTGTTTTTTGGTGATAAAATGCTGAGACAACTCACTCCAAATGGCATCATTATCCCAATCATCAAACAATTCTCTAAGCACATCAGAAATCCCTCTATAAAGTTGTAATAAGCACAGACTCTATATAACCAGTAGGCATGTAGAGATCGGTGGGGGGAGAAAAGTTAACGCTTGGCAGCGAACGCTGCAGTGGTGGGTTGTGTAGGCAGGTCCTTGGCACACTTTCAGAGGAGATGGAGGGCTATAAAAGCCATTGGCTCCTGCCACACCTGTACCCCACCCTATCCCGCGGCCTGCTTCCTATTTAAAAGCATCACATGCAGGATATTAGTCAGGGTTTTTTTGCCAGCTGTGAGGTAGAGCAAACCTCTGAAGCGGAGGGGGGAGAAGGGAAAGTATGCAGGCCGCCGTTTGTTTTTTATTGGGGAAATAATGGCCTATTGAGAGGTTGGGTATTTAATGAGCAACATAATAGGCCCTGTAGTAACACATCTGCTATGAGCAAAGTCATTTCCTCAGTTTTCAAAGGCTGCTGCTACAGCCTTTGAAACAGCAAGTCCAGTTGCCTTTGACTTAGTACTTCTAGATATCTGCTTTTTATTAATTGCAGAATTGCAACACCGGTAATACCTCAAAGACAAATGTGCTGCTAGGCCTCATGTTCAATCCTAACCGCATTCGGTGGCTAGGAAAGTAGCTACACTTCCTCTCCTGGCTTGACCTCAAATTTCTCACTGTCCAATCTAATTCCAGCATCCTTCAAAATATCCCTCCTACTCTGCAATCAATTGTGTTAATGTATTAAAGACACTCACCACAACCACTGCAACCTTTGGCCCCTGCACAAATCAATGCCTCGTTAGACCACTAATGATCATTCATTGACTAATAAGATCTGTATCAACCTCTTGTAGAACATTGATTGGCCTTTGGCCTTTGTAGTGCAATGTGCATAACGTGAACAACAGGAGACAGCAGCTGTAAGTCCCGAAGAGTCCGATGATGAAAAAGCTCCTGGTGGGGATGGACAGCAATCCTGAACCCCAAATAGACTCATTCTAAAGCACCTCAGGCCAAAACTCTTTTCTCCTGCTCTGCAGATCAATGGATATAACCTCTCTGACCACAGGTCAATCAGCACACAAACTCTGATCTCCCACCCACCGCTCCCTCTTGTTCTTTCTCTCTCTCATCTTCTCCATTAGTCACAATTGTTCTATCAGCTGCGGGTGTGGCTCAGCATATATGTGTCCAATCATCTCATTGATGGAGAGTGGACTGGGTAGCTGTGCTACTGCGTCCCTGTGACCATATTTCCTTTCTCAGGACCTCAGGGCAAAGATCGAACCCTGCCTCCGCTCCGTTCCAACCAATCAATCTGCCCCTCATTGAGATGCATGGCTCAATGATCTTTGATAGTGACTTCCAGATTGGAGAGAGGAAGTGGAAGTCAGAGAGAAAGTTAGGACTGTCCTTGGGTATGCAAGGATATAAGCCCTCATAGGAAAATATCAATGTAAAGAGTTTTTTTTAACCAAAAGATGTATCACAAAATGTGATGTTTTCTTGTGGATTTAGATTTTTTTTAAATGCCACAGAGAGTTTGAATTGTTTATTCTTTGAATATTCTAGAAATTAGAGGTCTTTACAGGTCTGCATGGTTCCATACTCCGACCCTGAATCTGTTTGGGTCTTATTTTCACGTTTCTCAAATTCAACATCAAAATATGTTACTATTTCCAGTGCACCCTGAAAGCATTTTTCTGATCTGATACTTTTTAATACAAAAATTCTGAAAGCACAATACAGAGGCTGCCAGAACTGACTGGGGGAGCATGTGCCTGTAAGTGTTCTTGTCTATCCTGACATGCTGAAGAAAAAGAAGAAGGATGCCCACAGGTATTGGGGAAGATGGCAACTAGTGCAACTGCCACACTAGCTCTGCCCAGACTCCTTGAGAAAGACAGGAAAAGTCATGTATGTAAATACTTTGGATTGTTAGCCTTTTTTGAGACAGCTGGCATTGACGTTGTGGAATCAGCCATGTTCCATAGGTTAAAACATTTGCAATTATTAATAAAAGAAGTTTAAGTAAGATGAGACCTTAGTCATTAATGCATAAACATGTCATGCATGCTCAAACTTACTTATGCTTATACTTTTTTTCTGACTTGCCTCTGAGGCCTTCTGTAGAGCAGAGTGGTTCTTTGTTCACATAAGGAAGGAGCTGACATAAAAAGAGTATAAGTAGCAAAAATACTTGACAAATTCTGTAATTGAGCTGTCTTTTCTCTCTGTTTGGGTCACTGGATCAGCCAAATTTCAAATCAGGTCAAACTTTCCTTTGTGCCTTTTCAAATTGGTCCTGACTTTCTATAAGTTATTTGTATTAGTTACTCTGAATACCTTATTCCTAAAAGAATGATTTAAAAAAAAAAAACCTGATGTACAGCAATAAAACTCAACTTACAAAAAGGTAAAAGAGCTCATACTGTGGGCAACAAAATGTCAAATCTAGACTCTGACATCCTTTTGCTGAGTGCTGTCTGTCAAAGTCAGTGCCGTCGCTTTGGATCAAGAAGCCAGTGACAACGGACAGCGACAGAGCCGTTCACCGGTGGTCTGTCACTCATTTTGATGGCAACAACCAGCACTCACAAGACAGCCTGAAACACACAGATATCCAGCTCTGTCACACTCTGTCAAAACTTGAACCTCTCCTTTAGACACTAAAGGCAATCAATCTCCACGTACACTTTTCTAAGTTTAAATTAAGTGTATTTTTGCCAGGATGGAGAAGAGAAATATGACAATTCTATGACAATATCTGCTACACAATGACCACCAACCTCCTCCTCTAAACTAAAAAGTAAGATAAGCAGGTGCTTCTGCTGGCCTCTGAAAGTCAACATTTTGGGGGAAAACAGCAGCAAACTGTCAAAAAAGCCTCTGAGTTAAGAGACTTTCTCTGGAGGTTAGCAACTGCAATTCCTCGAATATTTACTGATGTGATTAATGCAGTGTTTTTTAATATGTGCATGTGTTGAAGCAAACAGGCATTTAGTCATTAATGTTAAATCAATGGTTCAATCAATCCTGCTGTGCGTCTTTACCACGTGTTTGTGTGTGTGTTTATGAGCAAAAGGGAAAATGACAGAAAGACATCAAGAAGCTAATAGACAGATCACAATTCCCTATTAGAGGCAAATTAGATTGGCTCCAAAAATACAGATCACCATTACGCAGACCACTGATTAATACACATTAATACTCTCTCTCGCTCTCTCTCTTGCACTCTCTCTGCCGCTCTTTCTCCTCTATTATTCCATCGCCTCCTCATCACATCTCTCTCATTTTCATTTCCCCTCTCGCTCTTTCTCTCAATTAGTGGTTAATAAGGAGAAAATGAGGGGATTGCTCTGTTGCTTGCAAGTACTCGACTTTTCTAAACAGTCCGGGACAAACACTTTGTCGGCGTGTGTGTGTGTGTGTGTGTGTGTGTGTGTGTGTGTGTGTGTGTGTGTGTGTGTGTGTGTGTGTGTGTGTGTAACTCAATGAAGAGTTTAATTAGTGTAGCAGGACTCAGCTCTGACACTGAAACAATAACAGCACAGTCTGAAAAAGTAAGTGATCTGAGCTGGCAGCGTTTTATTACAGCAGCATCCACACAGGCGAACCGTACCTTTATGTTATTACCTCCACTTCTCTTCTGATTCTCCTTTTATTTCGCAAAATTGCCTTAGAAATAAAAACCCCAGAGACATGCCTGCACTTTTGGCATCCAGCAGGTGACAGGTACGGCACACAGACACATGTAGCATAGCTTTGCCTCATTAAATAAACATAATGCCAGAGATTTAGTATTTGTGAAACACCCAAAGCCAGCAGGAGCAAAGTGACCGTTCTGAAAAAAACTACACTCAGACTGCCGCTATCAAGCGCATGAAACATGCTCTGGAAATGCAGATGAGGTCCCCAGATGGAGGTGAGAGGTTCCAGTACAGTTACTGGAATGCAAAAAAAAAACCCTCCTTTCAACATAAGTCCCGTCATTAAGACTCCAGGTGAATTTGTTTAGACATAAAAGGAGAAAGAAGGAACAAAAGGCTAAAAAGAAAAAGATGGACAGATTTTGCTTAAGTATCGGAACCTCCTTTAAAACACTGGCTGTCCGCTCCCTTGAAAGAAGCAGGTTGGCTCTGAAGGAAATATTTTTTAGGAAAAATTGTTCCTGTTTTTCCATTACACATTTAGTAACAACACTCAGAAAATAGTGACTTACGATGTTGTGCTGTATCCTTATGCAGTAATGGGATAAAATCTTCTGAATGTGAGGGAATTACACAATTCACTTGAAACTGACAAAACAACCCGCACATGCAAATTGATTTAAGAAAGAAGCTGTATTTACTATGACAGTTCACAACCAAATCTGAATGCGTTTTACTTTAGTGCTGCATGTCAGTGTCAGTGCCAAGAAATACACCGGATAATAAGAAGAAGACATGAAAATGTCAAGAATACAGTCTTATCTGGAGCTTTTACTGTGTAATTAATGTGTTTTACAGTAGATGATCCCTTTAGCCTACTCATTTTGAGGAGCTGATGCAAACAAGTGCATACATTGTCCTACTCTAGAAAATACTCCCACCTGTTTTCCCATCACACACCTGTCCCACATGCACTTTGTGCAGCGCAGGTGAGCAGGAGAAACCTTACTCATAAGGGAACAGCACTCTAAACTTAACTAGTACTATGCTTCAAACAAAATCTGAATAGTTTGTTTTTCCAGGCAATTTGCTGGGTTTGAAACTGAAAAAAAAAAGACCCCGCATTAGGCCTGAAAAACAGGGTGAGCAGCCCTCCAGTGAAAACTTGTTAAATTTTTCTGACACCATCCTACTTTGGCTTCATCCATGGGCATCATTGCAGATAAGACAAATCCTTCCCACCGCTCCTCAAGATAACATCTGATACTGTCAGAAACACCGTGCTGACTGCTGCTGGTATGAGAGGACCACGAGCACCTGGTGCTGTGATACACCTGTGTTTGGGTTAGTCACACTTCCTAAAGGATGTTATTGTGTCTGCCTGGATGAGCAAACAATTACAGCAGATGACGACGGTTTTATCTTCAAATGCTGGAAAGATACAGATGATTGATCGGCTTATCTTCAGTGACCCACAGACACAAAGGGAGGTTTTTAAGCACTGATCTTGGACGATAATTCATTGTGTATAAAGTACCAAATTCTAAAGAAATCTTTGGTAAAGACTTATTTTTCTACTTTTTTAGTAAGTAGAAAAGCACCTGCTGATGTTAATCGTTCTCATTTTTATTGTTCATTCTTTTATTACTCTTTTCCTACAAGAGATTTATAGATAAAAATGAGGTTTTACATTTCAGTTCATACAGAAGTCAGAAAAAAAGACATAAGAATCGTTCTACTTGACTCTGTAAAGATTTCCATGATTTTGTGTCCCATCCATGTGATGAAGTAAAGACTGAATGTTGCCTCAGAGTTGAAATGTGCATCAATTAGGTGTTACCCCACAAACAAAGGCGAGCAGTATATAACGCTCTTGTTGTTGTTGTTGTTTCCTTTGTGGCAAAAGGGCGCAACAGCTCATCCTGCCATGTGTGCTATCTCGGCACCAGACAGACTCGACTGCCCCATCTCAGATGCTTTGTTGGGAAAAAGATATAGCGGGCTTTAATACAACGCTCTGAGTAGGGGGACAAACTGTAATGGCTTTTGCTGTTTTTTGTGTGTGACTGGTAAGAAATGTGTCTGCAAACACACTTCTCAGTGTGTGTGTGTGTGTGTGTGTGTGTGTGTGTGTGTGTGTGTGTGTGTGTGTGTGTGTGTGTGCATTTGTCCTCTTGTGTAGATCATTTACACTCACTGCTGTGTAGCCGTGGTGAGCGCAGCGCAGTGTGATCCCCTACGACCCCCCAGCGCAACAGCAAACACAGGAGAACAAAGAGGCCGGTGGCAGCACCAGTGGGTATAGATCTTCTCCACTGTGTTCTCACTCAGCGGGGTCACGCAGGCGCTGCTCACAGTTCAATCCCCTCTACTTGACTGCTCAGGAGCTTTGAGCCGTGGGTAATGAGACTGGATCTTCTCCAACCTGTAGAACCCTGACCCGGGCCACCCGGAGCAAAGTCCACCCGGATGGAAGCAGAATACATGTTAAACTAATTTAAAGCAGATATAAAAATGATTCAGTGTGAATACCAGTAAAGTTCAAATTAAGCACTTCCATGTTTATTGTTCTTGCACCCTTTGACTCTAATCTAACTTTTAAATTCAGCTCTAGTCATTGAACAGTTTAAACATGTGAGTACAACGCTGAAATTATTTTATTATCAAATATTTTGAATATGCAAATATATACAAGCCACAGATATCTGGCATTTTAAACCCTCTGCTTCCTTATATGTCAACAATTTTTTTTTATTAGAGTATTTTTTCTAATAAAAATGTAATTACGCCTGCTTTTGCAACCTGCAACCAAATGAAACTCCTTGGAATTCACAGCTGGTAAAACTGCACTGGAAACATAACTGATAATCTCATTTTTCTGATGTGAATTGGATTATTACAGTCGCCATTTGATGGTGTTATGTAAGATCAGCCCCTGTTTAACTTTGCTTATGTGAGTCTCAAAGTGATATGATGGCACCATTTGCATTGAAACAATCCACAGCATGTATCCCATAATCATTCAGTGATTGATTTGTAATTGCGCTAATAGGGTCGTGACCGAGACAATAGGATGTGTAAAGAGTCTCAGCTTCACAGATTCACAGCGGGCCTGCCGAGTGCTGCCTGTGTGGTCTACGGGGACAATTAGCGCAATCTCCATACTAATGGCAGCCTGTAATGGACACTGCTGAGCCTGCCAGCTACTGTGTGTGCGCCTGTTCACTTGCATATGCATGTGTGTGTGACGGAATGCATGAATACGCGCATATCTTTCAGTGCGAGCACCTTCCTGTGTATCTTCCTAAGTGCACGCTAAGCTCCTGTGCTTATGTTTTTTATGTGTGTGTGCCCGCCTTCCTAGTGTGCATGAGTGTAAGTAGCCAGTAGCCTATATTTTACTGAGGTGAACCCCCTCGCCACCCCTTTTGCTCGCGGCTCTAGCCCTGATCCACGGCCACTCATTAGCACCATAATAAAGAGCTGAGACGACACGTAAAAGGTTATATACTGCTGGACCGCTGTTTTTCTACCAATTACCAGACCTGTGATTTATGGCTGAGACCCAATGCAGTTCTCTGAGGTGAATTGGGGGAGTGTTTACACCCCTACACAGGAGGGTGAGGGGTCAATCCTGGTAAACTTTGACCTTTAAGCAGAGGCACATAGCAGAGAGTTTGGCAAACAGTTAAGAACCGCAGGAAGCGACTTGATCGATCAGAGGGTCTTTAGGATGCATATGTAAGTAATCTGCACAGTTTCCTGTGCTTTAAACAGTTTGAACCATCACAGGAACATGGTTATATAAGCCCCTAACTTTCAGTGTATAAAATCACTCCCTGTTTGCTGAGATGTTTGAGTTTCCCAATTCTGAGTGTGAAATGTATGCACTACATCGTGCCGTCAAAAATTCCCACACTGGAAGGAAAAGACAAGGGTTTGTGGTGTATAAACCATTTTCTGCTAACAATCCCACAGTGCATAACATTGCATTTTATAGAAGGAGAATTTACCATTCTACTGGGCAAAATGACAATTATTCATAAAAGTTCAAACTCTCAAATTTGTTGCTCACTGGAGTAAACTGCTGGGTGTCTCTTATATGAACAGCTGACAGTTTCCAGGCCCCTGAAGTCATTTTCCTTTTATTCATTTTTTTTTTTAAATTCACCCAAAAAATGCACACTTGTTAATCAACAAAAAGTGCCAATCCTGCTCCCCGAGCCACTGAATGATGTCAGAAAGTCATGTATCTGGGAGGTAAAACTACCACGCCTGGCATGCCTTTCACTTATTGGCTTTTGTCAAGCTCCTCCACAGCTGGGAGACTTGCAACAAGCACAATTGACATGCTGTAATGAGGTCTGTGTGTGACACTGGCAGACAGGCGTTTACAACACACACACACACACACACACACATATATACTTTATATCATATATATGAGTTGGTTCCTGGCTGCTATCCAAGCATGCAGGATTGGTGAGGTCTTGCTGTCTGTCTCCGTTGCTCCTCAGCGGCATGTGTTTAACCCCAGAATCTGGCCTTCATGCCCTCCCTATCTGCCTGACTGATTTGTTAAGCTCCAGGGACAGGACAGAGGATGTGAGTTTGTGCCTGCGTGCGTGCGTGCGTGCGTGCGTGCGTGCATGTGCGTCTGCTTCTTGCCAACACGAGATTCAATCTACTGAAATACCATCTTTACCCCAAGCATTTCCTATGCACATACAAACACACACACACACATATATATACACACACATATAAACTGGGTCTTTGATGTGAGATCAGAGGCAGCTATGATGCAGGTCAATCAGGTGCTCATAGAGAAAAGCAGAAAGAGGAGAAAACAGGGCAAAAAAAGATGGAAAGATGGTCTCTGTTTAAACAAGGCTGTTGTTTTAACAACCTCTGGGCCCTGCACTCGTTAGAACTGTCTCTCTCTCTCTCTGTCTCTGTCTCTCTCTCTTTCCGTCTCTCAGCATACTTGAGCCTTCCACTCTCTACATGCACAAAAGCAGCGCTGCTCGTGTGGGCTGATCACAGTAGGAGATGGAGGCAGATGCAGCAACTACACTACAAGATGTGATATGACTCATGTTCTGTTGACCATCTAACAGGTGCTGATGGTCACCGCAAAAAGACCCCCCACCCCCACCCCCATACACTTACACATTTCCCTCTGCTACAGTAAAAAGTCTACTTCCAGACTTATAGAAGTCTTGGCTGTCTCTGACAAGCAGTGTGGTCCACAGCCTGCAACTAGACACATCGACATGCGTAGAAGGAAAACGCCTACACAGATACAAACGCTGCACTCCTATGCACAAACACATATAGGACCACACAGTCTACCTCTACATGAAGACAAACTTGCACATTCCCTACTTCCAGGCTTTATAAGATGGAGCGAAGGAGGTAAAAAAGCTGAGAAGACTTTCCCCTCCTGCTAGGATGAAAGCCTCTTTTAGTTGGGAGAACATTAGGAGGACAAACCACCATCACAACAGGAGGGGGAACAGTCAACCACGACGTGCTCTCACATCAAACGCAGCCACCATTAATATTGTAATGTTTCCTCCCTGAGTGCCTAAAATCAGGAACAAGGCTACCAGTGTGGTCAGTGAAAGAAACAGTTGCACAATGCAGCTTTAAAAACAGCTTGAAAAATCCCTTTGGCTGCAGTATGTGATGCTGTCAGGTGAAATTTCACATTTTTGATTATCAGAAGGGGGAAAAACTGATTTCCTGTTGCTTTTTGCTAGTGGTGTTTCATTATTTTTGTCCCCTATACTGCACCGTTGTATTAAATTTTGCATTTTTTTTTTTTAGATCTTTTTTCCCTGCCTTCTCTCTGCACATATTTCTAAGCCGTTTTAATTTTTAGACTTTCGTATGGCTACGTAACTTCAGTTTTCACAATAAACTTTGCTTGCAACACATCACATAAATACAAAATCATAACAAACAGCCATAAAAAAAGTGCCCATAAGCATATGTTAGCAAGACTGTTGATGCATGGAGTACCGTGCAGGTCCACCAGATACGGAGTATACACATAGGGAATAATAGCAGACAGCAGATACTATATGTGTATGCATGAGCATTGAGTGGTTGCTATTGATCTCCTGTGGTCTGCTAGGGGGATGTAAACACTGTGTCTTTCAACAAGAAGCTTCACTCACTATGAACAGCCTTCAACGACAGCGACATACAAAACGCAGCACACAGGCTCTTCCTCTTATCAAATCAGCAGAGACAACTACAGTATAAAAGAGAGCGATGTGAATATATAATACAAATAACACACACAAATAAGTAGATTTCAAAAACTACTTGTACAAAAATATACAAACATGCATTTTTGCTGTGTGAAGAAGCTGACGGTTTTCCTATTTTAATGACTGAATGACCACCAGCAGTCAAGCTAAAAACAGCGCTGCATTTCTTAATTCACTTCACAGCGGTAATGTCCTAAGAAATTATAAATAAGCCCATCTTCACACAGATAAGCCGGTGTAAGCTGCTTTTGGAACGAGCTCAAACTCATCAAAACTTCAGCGCAGAGATAATGTGCCATGTGCCAAATCTAAGATGAATATTGATTCTGTTCAATCTGCACTGGTGTGCCAACAACCCGTGAATAACCAACCATGGAGGACACTTGCACACTGAGCGCATCTGGTGGAGACTCCTCTGAGTGTGTTATGCTTAAATGTTTCCCCGCTATTAACTTCCCACAGGATGTCATTTCACTCAGGTGAAGCTCAGGTGAGTCTCTCAGAGGCTTCTCTTCCCAGTGAGAAGGCTCTGAGCAGTCCGTGGCTGATTCAAAGGCCTGATGGACGGATTTTGTTGCGGTGAAGATTTTTGTCCATCTTTAAAAATTTGTATGCAGACTCAGTACTTGCCTGGGAGATCATTTAAGCTTTCATTTATAACTGTACCAATCTGACACACCCACGCAAGTGAATCAGAAATAAAAAATGTGTTTCCATTATAGTATAATGTACAGTTCAGTTCTTAGAGAGGCAGATTTTTTTTTTTTAATGTTAAAGTCCTGATACACCAAACAATGTTAAAGACCTAACATTTGACAAGCAAAAATATTTAATGGTTTTATTATGTGTTGGAAACCAAAGTGTTTTAAAAAAAATGTTCCAAATTTTCATATGTTTCAGTTAAAAAAAGACAAGCTGTGAGAAATATAAATATACGGTAGCATACTGTTAATTTGACAGCAGGTTAATATTTTGTTTGTCTTAACTGGATTTCTTGGTTTACTCTGCAGGTGAAGGTTTTCCGGCACCTGAATCCACCGTTTAAGTGCTGCATCACTACACTAGAGCTCTCAAACATCTGGCTCCCATTATCACAGCTGTCACTTAGCTTTGCCACCACTGTGAGATGCACACACATACACGTACACACACACAGCATCTGGCCCTGGCATGTTTTGCCACTCTACTCCTCCGGTTTCCCAACTCATGTTTCTGGTAAAGGACCATTTTAGTTCCAGCTCAGTCCCGCGGTGGAAAGCGTCTCCCTGAGGAAAATAAGCATGACTCGCTCCAGTGAAGACATCTGCCCTTTGAAAGCGAGCGTGGCTGTTTGAACAGCTGTCAGAGCACACCGTGCATCTCAGACCTTCCCCGATAAAACAGAGGCAAGTCTGGGAGAGGAAATGGACACAAGAAAGACACTAAATGGACAGAAAAAGGTGGCCACTGGCAATGACACGCGAGGCAGATGGGAAGAGGTACCGTGTACCTGCTTGCTGTCTGGACTGACAAAGAAGTGTGACAGGAAGTAAAGCGCATGGACACCTGTGCGCACTACTGGAGAGAGTGCCAAAAATTCCTCCAGATCTTTCTGCTGATGGAAAACACTGGGAAGGAATACAATCTCCTAGAGAGAAAAGTCATTAGTTTCAAAGCTTAAAAAAAACCCTGTGTCATGTTCTGAGAGTAAAAATGTTTTTGTGTGTGTACGAGAAAGCTGACACAAAGGGGATTTGATCCATTTTAAATATTCAGGTGCATTGTGCAGACAGGCTGTATCGCACAAAAAACGTCTCCAGTTCTGAGGGTATTGCTTAGCTTAAGGCCAGTAACAGGAATACCCCAAAAACAACTTAAATCATGGTCAAAAACTGCAAACTCCACACTAATGAAAAAAAACTTGAAAGGAATAAAGGTAGGATTTTATGGTCTGGTTTGTAGTTTTGTGAGAATTGGCGCTGCCATTGTAGCTGCACTATGCAAGCAGCAGACACTCTCACACCCAAAGAAGATTTCAAGCTTAACACTTAAGACTTTTGGTCCTGAAGTGACTGTCTGTTACCCAGTCAAGAGGAACAAGTGTATGTCAGACTTAGAAAAGTGCTGGGAGCTCAATTGCATTAAGGCTCTTAGTTTGCCAGAGCTCCAATCTAATTGGATAAAGCTGGAAAAGCAGCTTCCAATGTGCATGAATCCATTTTTCCTGTTCCCCCACCTTTTTTTTTTTTTTTGGCATAGAGATGCTCCCCATGTTCCATTCGACCCCGTCTTTTGTCCTTGTCAACATTCCCCAAATGAGATTCCCAAAATCAGGAGGTAGGCACGCATGCACGAGCGCGCAGAGCAAACATTGTCAAACAGACACACCTCTCACACCAGCACGCCGGCTGGCATCTCTTCTTTTCCTGTCCTTATTAAAATTCCATATTGAGATTCCTTCCTGCCACTCCGCCTCCCTGGCCCTGTCACTCAGCTACCAGCCAACGACAAAATCAGCAAGTTTCAACAAAGACAACCACATATGCATAGAGACACACACGGCACACAATCCAAACTTTTCTTAAGACAACTCGTCCCTGCTGCCGCCCTTTATGTGTGGGATGAAAGTTTCCTTTAGGTGATATGTATGAGAGCGTATCAGCGTCTCCCCCTCCTGCCTTTGCCCCTCTCCATCTCAGCCCCCCCCTTCTTCTCATTGTCATTATTTTCGATGGTGTCCCCCTCTGATCTGCTGAGCCTTTGGGTGCTCTCTCTCCTCTCCCTCTCTGTCTTTCTCTGGTCTCTTTCATCTGTCAGGCGCACCCCTTGGCGACCGCCACTGAGGGGGTTTGATTTCCCATCATGCCTAGCATTGCCTCCCCGGCTCTGGTTCCTTCACTCCCTCCCCACTCCCTCTGAGGCGAGTGTTGTGCCCCCGCGTCGTTGGGCAATTATCCCCAGGAGTAATGAGGAGCGTCTCTCCCTCCGTGGCACGCTGACTGACACCTCTCCCACTCATTTGTCAACAAATCAGACGGCTGGTGTGGGCGGCCATATTGAGCTGAGGGTTGTCGTAGGGAAGCTCAGGCTGAGGCGCATCGCCACGTCTCCCTCTCTCTTTTTCTGTATCCTCCTCCATCCCTTCCTCTCTATCTCTGCCACCTCGTTATCTCTGACAGGGTGTCATTCGTTCCAACTCTCACTCCTCCTATGTTAACCCTCCACACGCTCCAATGTATTTGTGTTCCTCAGCCACCAAGAAAAGTCTGACTTCCAGTAGCCCTAATGGTCATATGTGGCTAATGATCACTAAGCTGAATAAGTGACACTATTCAATTTATTTGTGTCAAAGCCGCTCACAGCCTGCCTCTGTAAACACTTTGCCTGACTAGATGATGAAGACTACAGTGCAAATGGGGAAATATTTTCAGATATGTCTTTACTCATAAAAGCTCCTTTCAATTTGTCACCTTTAGGGGATGCAGCTGTAGAGGATGTGTTACTCACATTGGCCATGCCATCTCAGAGTGAGCAAGGGCTTTGATGCGCTGGTTAAACTCTGCACAATTCACTGCATACTTTAAAGATGTGAGCTGAGCAACTGTGTTTTCACTTTAGATGCGAGCAGGAAGAATTGTGCACATTTGCAAACATAACCTTACATCAGATGTGTTTCTGTACGTCGTGTGCGTCTCACTCACTGTGCTCTTTGCGCTCTTCCGGGCTTGATGAAGCCTCTCCATCAGACAACAGGCCGGACATGGAGAACAGCTTCCTCCCTGACTCCTCCCCAGCTTTGAGGGAGCCAAAGTCAAACTCCTTTCCCTCCACCTCAGGAAAGCAGCTTTTCAGCCTCTTGGCGGGGGTGAAAGCAGACTGGTAACCCCCGGACTCCCTCTCCTCTTGCGGTGAGGAGAAAGGTCGGAAGGCGCCCACACCGCTGTGGTTGAGCATGCCCAGGGTGGAGCAGTCCAGGTTTGGTGGAGTGAACTGTGGGTGCAGGTGGAGCAGGGAAGCTGGGAAGTCTCGGGATGAAAAGGTGCCTGACATGGGGCCCTGGCGCTGATACATGGAGGTAAATGTGTAGGAGGCTGAAGGGAAGGGGAGGTGGAGGTCCTTCTCCACAGAGACGGGGACACCAAAGGGCCTGGGTGCTTGGCAGGGGACAGAGGCATCACGGCCAGACTCTGCAGTGGAAGCCAGGACCATCAGGGCAGGGGAGGCCAGTGGAGCTGGTAGGTAGGAGGGGCTGTCCATCTTGAAGGGGCGGTGGAGGTCCATTCACCTCCTTGATACTGGTTCTGAGAAGGTGAGGAAGCAAAGCGTGATGAGAGCAGACAGTGTCCAGGTGAAACATAAAAGGTGAAAACAGGATATAAAAAGAAATTATTCTCTATCAAAAATGTTGCTGTTTTCTTTCTAACATAAAATAGTGGGAGTAATAGTTTGAGTTTTGTTAGGAAGACCTAAATTTGATTCAGGGTGAAAAAGAAAATTATTTCATTTTGCTACATTTTACAGGAAATTGTTTCATGACCTCCTTAATGACAAGATCTTGATTTCTTCATTTTGTGAAATACACCCAGTTGCTTTTGTGGAGGCATTTTTACAATTAAAGGTTTGGACTAATTTCAGCAGAGAAAGGGTTTGAGGAGGCCTACTGCGCCTGTAAATAATTACGACGGGAATAATTTGCCAATAAAACACACACGTAGCTGGAGCCTGCAAAAGATAATTTTGATAGCGATGTCTAAGCGATGAAATCAGGGAAATCATGCAAAAGCATTTGGGAAAGAGGACACGTATTTTCTTTTTTCAGCTGTAATGAACTGTTAGTTTTAGTAAATCACAAGAGAATAAATCGAGATAAATGTATCTGGTGAAATAAAAATCGGTTCTTTTTCAGTAGAATAAACGTCTGGGAAAGTTTTTTCTTTTTAACATTTTTGTTTTAAAACATAACAGCAATCTGCGCAGAAGCGTAAAAGACTGATTTCCTTCAGTTACTGAGAAGATAAAGTTTGAAAAAGTAGGATTTTATGTGGTGTGAGACTTCCTCATCTGATCATTTATGTAGTTCATAAACTTATATTAAATGGGAAGAGGCCTAAAGAAGACAGAACAAAAGTTTGGGCCCATTGAGACAAAAAAAAAAAAAGAAAGAAAGAAAAGAAAAAAAAAACCGTCATAAGCAAAACTGTTCAGGAAATTTACCAAATACAAAATAAAAGTTTGGGCATTTCTGCGACACAAAATCGACTTTAAAAAAAAAGAAAAAAAAGCAAAAGTAGGCCCTCCCTAATCCAACAAATTGGTAAAATACAGGCGAAATGTTGGAAATTAGTGACAGTTTGGCAGTGCCTCGCACTTTTTGCTTTTTGCGGGTCTAAGAGCGCAATGAATTCCAGATCTGACCCCGTCACATACCAAGTTTTTATTTAAGTCTTTGCATGAATGTGTTTCAAAACAGAGAGCATTTTCCCCCCCAGTAATGAAACCTCACAACTTCCCTCACTTCGAAAAAAAAACAAAAACCCAACAAACTACAAAGCCTCACACCCGACAGAACACATGGCAATCAAAAAACCAATTAAACCAATTAAACCAAATGAAGGTGTAATCACTTGTGTTATCGCGAAGCATCAGTCAGTACTTACCGTGATGAAGTAGTCAAAGTGAGATTTATTTCGCCGCCAACTATCTCTCTCTTTGCCTTCTTCCAAGTTACAGTTAATTTCAAGGACGCGGTACTTTCTCCTGGTTACGCAGGAAAGAGAGAGAGAGAAAAAACGTACAGCTGCGGGCAGCGTCGGCTTTTTCAGTCCTCCTCCAGATGTTGTGAGTGTTTACGAGTTGAGTTAAAGCCGAGATGTGTGTAGTTTTGAGATGTGGCGAGGAGTTGCTGCGTTCCTGGGCAGGATCAAGGTATCAGTGAGTGGACTGGCTGCGGGTCGGTCTGTCTCTGTTGGTCTGTGCGCTCTGTGTGACAATCCCCCCTCTCTTCCCTCTTACCCTGCCCTCTTTCTCTGTAGCCTCGTCCCCCCTCGCCTCCGCGCTCTCCCCCCTGAGACACGCCGCGTGCGATGGACACATTCAATTTCTCGTCCTCGCTTAAGGTGAGCTACAGTGAAATCGAGTCAAAAGAAAAGAAATTCAGGATTCAGCTGTGCAAAAGGGGAAACAAAAAATAAGAAAGAACTTTGTGGCATTGAAATGTCAGATTATATCTGGGAATGTAGAATCAAACGTTTTCATTGAAAACTTATGAATATCCTTTGCTATTATCATTGTGATCTTTCTGTGGTGTTAGGCACACCTGTACTTCCCAACTTACAGAGTTGAATCCACCACATAAATGTGAGTTTATGAAGGACATGCATGCACTAAAATTAAACTTTTCACCTGCTATTCAGTGCATTAGGGCTACATACTAAGTTCACCAGCTCATCACTTTCTGTGTGTGTGTGTGTGTGTGTGTGTGTGTGTGTGTGTGTGTGTGTGTGTGTGTGTGTGTGTGTGTGTGTGTGTGGTGCCACTGCTTTCAACGGCAGGTAAATGAGTTATCTCTTCCTCTATGGCTCACTGAATGTGTACAGTCCCCAGTTTGTGTGATTGACACTTGGGAATATTCCCTTTTGATGAGACACAGTGCAAACCAATGGTATTATTTGTCACAGATAATCTGCTTTCAAGTCCAACACATTACACAAGGCGTAATATCTACATTATTCATATCTGATTTCCAGCACATTGTCAGAAAGAACAGCTCAGAGCGCCACAAATCAGCCCAAATCACTCTTAATTTGTTTTTATCGGTATTGGTATTGCTTAAAGACTTTTTGAAATAATGTAATTGAAATAATTCCTTATTCCCCCGAGCCAATCCAGAGGCTTTACACTGCTAATCTAATGTGACACGCAATTTCCGTCTCTCAGACGATTGCTTCCCCTCAGGTCCCTGTCTTTAATGAACAGCCATTTGGCTGTGAGCCTGTGTGCCTGCATTTGTATGTGTGTGTGTGTGTGTGTGTGTGTGTGTGTGTGTGTGTGTGTGTGTGTGTGTGTGTGTGTGTGTGTGTGTGTGTGTGTGTGTGTGTGTGTGTG